>BQNB010094241.1:0-23591 GCA_026074375.1 Tanacetum coccineum | reverse complement strand
AAAACACAAATCCAAGTATGCAGACTTAAAGGACTTGTTTCTATACCAATTAAACACTAAAACAAGAACAAAACACCAGCAATGGTAATTTGAAACAAATCTCAGCATAAATTTCTATGAATTTGAGCTTATGAACTCAGATTCAAGCAATCAACACATAAACTTGAAAAAGCCTGATTTAGCTTAAACAAAATTCTAATACCTTGTCTTATAACCTTCACAATGATATTAAAACTTGATTTAAAGAACCAAATGGCTCTTGACAGCACTAACTCATGTTAGTGTTGTCTTGTGCCAAACACCCCTTTAAATTGCTTAAAATCATATTTAGCTTATAAAATTAGGATATAAAGCTTAAATTAGCTATACCAGATAGTGACAAGCTTAATAAAGACATATTTAGCAAATTTTAACAATCAAATAAGGAGAAATAATAATAAAACAGATTATGCTAATATTTTTTTTATTTTTCAACTGTTTTATATCAAATACCTATAAACTAAGATTTATACTAAGAATTGAACATAATAAGCAACTAACAATTATAATAAGCAATTTTAACCTAATCTAAACAACAATAAGCAGACAATAAGCAAAAATAAGCTAAAGTGCAAAATTAAGTTATTAAATGGAAAATGATATCTTACAGCTGCCTTTGCTCAAAACAAGGCTAATTAAGCTTTTGAAAGCTGCTCTACAAAGCTCCAGCTTATCTAATGATAAGCTAGTAAGGTCATGGAAGCCCTTCCAAATCTGGCTTCCCTTCCAATTAAGCTGAGGTATAATTTGGGGAGAGATTTGAGTATTGATAAGCTCAGTTAAGCTTTGAGAGCTTAACTGAGTATTAAGCTAGCTTATTAGTGATTAGGAAAGCTTATTGAGCTTATTATAATATTAGAGAGCTTATTTAAACCATAATGTAATAAGGTAAAAACATGAATTAAACTTTAACAATATGAAAACTGAACTTTTTAGTGATTACTTAAACTGAGTACAAGCTTTTTAAGAAGAAAATTACATCTAATTTAAAACATAAAGCTAAAACAATTACAATACGCTAAAAATGACTGAATAAGCTAAAAACTAGACATCTTGTGTGTGTGTGAGGCCTCCCCTTTATATAGTGATGAGGGAACATTTAGGACCTTAGCACGGTCCTCAGCAACCTATCTTGTCCCTCTAATCTTGATTGCTCTCCATGTAGTAGATCTTGGCCCTTGATTTGTTACCACGTCTTTGAACCAATCAAAATGCTTGGGATCGCCAAGCTGTCATTCCATTTGACATCACTGCTTTGCATCATATGAGCTTCTAGAAAGGGTGTGAAGGTACTTAAAGTTGGGTAATTGAGGTGTCAGAAGGTTTGGTAAATTTAGGAACGAAGGGGGAACAGTAAAAATGTTCTTGGCGCCCTTATTTTATTGTTGAACCTAGTTTGGATTCATAGTAAAAGGGGATTAGCCAAGGTTATTGGTTTGGGCTGGGTTGAAAGGGTTATAAGTTTTAGTAATAAAACTTAACAATTGTTAGGTATAACTAACAATCATTTAGTTTTAGGGACTAACTTTGCAAACTGTTTAGGACTAATGGTGTAAGTATTTAAGGACTAATGGTGCAATTTGTTTTAGGGTTTAAATGATCAAGGGGATTGGATTTGGTAAATTTTGCCTTCGGCTTTGATTTCCTGTACTCTTTTCATTCCCGTGCTCGAATTTGTTTGTTTTGTCTTTGTTTTTGTCCTTTTGTAGAATACTCGATACCTGCAAGACACAATTCGCAAAACAAGCAAATACAATGCATTTTTATGTGTTTTTGGTCATTATTGGTCTTTTTAGCTCGTTTAATTAGGTAAAAGGTATGTGTAAAATAGCACATACCAAATTCCCACATACAAAGCGTATGCATGTCCACCAACGGTAATATTATCAATAACACCTTTTAAAAACTAAAGATTCTTAATCCCCCTTGATTAATTTACCTCAAAAAAGTACAAGTATTCATCATAAGGATTAAAGAAACCTTAGCTTTCAAAAGCCCCGTTTCCATTTTCAAAAGCAATTATTCCCGATTTTTTTATGCTTTTTCTATAACTACCATACTTCAACACTTCATAACATTGTGTTTTCATTATTCTTTGATAATGCTTAGGATCATGGAGCAAGCAAAATAAATTCATCGTCCCCAACTTTCACTTCTCCATACTAAGCTTAAAAATAAGATCATTGTCAAATACAAGTCATGATACTAACGCTACTTATAAATACTAATTGTGTATTACTTTTCCTCCCTTATTCCTAATTTTGTATCTCAAGATTTTATTTTTGTCATATATTCGAAGGCTCTTTAAGACTTATATCGATATTTATTAAATCCAAAAATAAAACGGGACGGTTAAAGATAAAAATTAGCTTCTACCCCTTTCCTTGAAAACCGATGAGGTCCACATCGAGGAAGACCGAAAATTTGCTTTTTTAATTAGGCTACTTATTAATGTAACTTGAATTACGTCATATAACCCTAAGTGCTCATTTAATACATAATTCAAGTGGAGATTTAATTTGCATCAAATACCCTAAGGCACTTTAAGTGTACAGAACAAAACATTTCTTAAAATGATTCAATCATTCACACCAAATACCCTAAGTGCTCTTTAAGGCATGAACAATTTAATCACTTAACGCCATATACCCGTAGTGAGGCTTCTTTAGGCATAAGTTAATCTCATGATTAACTCTACCTTACACCATACACCCTAAAGCTCTTTAAGGTGTAAGTAAAAGAGCAATTATTCATATGATAATCGATATACTATAAATAAATATATTATATATAAATATAAATAATAATATATATTATTAAATAAATAAGAAATATATATATATAATATATAATATATATATAGTAGAAAATTCCGAATCCCTATGTGTACTTATTTTATTGCATCGCTTCCAAGTTAGTGGAAATCACTAAAGATTAAGGTTAAACACCGGACAACCTTAATTATTAAACATTATTAATATACAAGTGAGACAAACTAATGGGAGAAAAGGCCACAATTAATACTTATAAGCTATAAAGAAAACCAACTATTCCACGCTTAATATCATGACTTATACTCGACTCTATCATTTCTCGTTCTTCGCAATTTAAAATCTCTAAGAAAGAGACTTGCGAATGCTTAGCCTAGCGAATTAAGATCGGCACTTTAACAAGTCACATAGACTGGCAACAATCTTAATTCTAATAAATCAAGTTCGGCATAATGGATAAGCCTACATAAGACTAGCAACAAACTTGATTTAAATATGTTAAGGCAAAAGCTAAGGTATAAAACCGGTTGGATCAAAATTTATTTCTCGTTCTCACCTTTATTTGTGTCACAACACTTATTTCATCACTTTATTTCAACATTTATCACTTTTTCACTTTATCATGCACAAAAATTTTTAAATTTTGCTATTTTCACATAAATCACATATTTTTGGTGGAAAAACGGGTTACGTGAGAACAACGGTCGCATGTATAATCAAATCGATAGATTCCCCCCATACTAGAACGAAACATTTTTCTCAATGTTTAGGCAGGGTCTCTACACAAATCTAAAGCCGTTTATTAATTATGCTAAAGATAAACGTTAGTCGATAAGATTTGGATATTGGATTCCTTAAATGAAACTGGGGATATGAAGCTCGAGTGTATGAATGGACAAAACCATAAGCACGAGAGTCTTTAAAATCTGGGCAATCCTGGACATAAAACCACAAAACACGAAACACGAGAAAGGAAAAGGCGAGCCTCCTCACATCACACTTATTCATAAATATACTATTACTAAGGATAAGCATGGGTTGCCACCCACGAAGCGCTTGTTTATTAATGAGTCGCTAAGCTTGACTCTTCTCCGAATTTATTTGTCCATGAGGAAAGTTTGGAGATCCAGTACAACCATCGGTGGTATGTCCCCTCCAAAATAGTGCTTAAGTCTATGACCGTTCACCTTGAAGTTTGGCCCATTAGTTGAAGATAACTCAACGGTGCCATAAGGGAAAACTTGAGCAACGGTGAACGGCCCGGTCCAACGGGTTTTTAGCTTTCCCGAGAAAATCTTTAATCGAGAATTGAAGAGAAGAACTCGATCACCAACGTTGAAGACGCGGTTTTTGATCTTGGAGTCATGAATCTTCTTCGTCTTCTCTTTGTAGATCAAAGAATTCTCGTAGGCTAGATCACGAAGTTCATTTAATTCATTCATTTGAACTTTTCGGTGATCACCCGCGGTCTTAAGGTCAAAATTACAATGTTTTAAGGCCCAATAGGCCTTGTGCTCTAGCTCGATAAGAAGATGGCAAGCCTTTCCGTACACGAGCTTATAAGGAGTGCACTCGATAGGTGTTTTGAAAGCGGTACGGAAGGCCCATAGTGCATCATCTAGCTTATCGGACCAAGAAGTACGGTTTTCACCTACGGTCCTTTCTAAAATTCGTTTCAAGCCACGATTTGAAACCTCCACTTGCCCACTTGTTTGTGGGTGATACGCGGTAGAGAGGCGATAAGTAACTCCATATTTAAGCATAACTTTAGCATATTGATCATTACAAAAATGGGTTTTTAAAATTTTTACAACAACTCGGGCATCGTTAGTGGGGAGCGCTTTCGCTTCAACCCATTTTCACAAGTAGTCGACGGCCACGAGAATATACTTGTTCCCTCGTGAAGACGGGAATGGTCCCATAAAATTGATACCCCACACGTCAAAGATCTCGCAAACTTGAATTGCACTTTGAGGCATTTCATCACGTTGTGAGATTTTACCTTGACGTTGACAAGCGTCACACCGTGTGACCAAGTCATGGGCATCTCGGTCAATAGTAGGACAAAAGAAACCGGCATCAAAGACTTTTTTAGTGGTGTAGTTAGCACCATGATCTCCCCCGGTGGGTCCATTATGGCAAGCCGTGAGGATATCAACGGCTTCTTGGCCGTAAACACACCGCCTAATCATTTGATCCGCACAAATCTTAAACAAATAGGGATCGTCCCAAATGTCTTCGTTTATAATGTGGCCATAAACATAATTTAGATACACATTTGTGATATGGTATGACCATAAACATAATTTAGATACACATTTGTGATATGGTGTGACTATTGTAAAGTCTATAGTTACATAATTTAGATACACATTTGTGATATGGTGTGACCATAAACATAATTTAGATACACATTTAGATACTCTTCCTTGATGGATACAACGTATAGGATGCCAGAACAGTAATCTTCAAATGTATTCGTTTAAGCTTTAGAATGCGTGCCTTTTTGCTAATCTTTACCAAGTACTCCATAATTACTGCAATTCTCAAATACAAATGATTAAGTAACAGTTCTTGCAATAATTATACAAAATGGGTTATTTACATGTGATAAAGGATGCTATAAAAGTGACATAATTTGATGTCATCAAAGTCCTAAAGTTTTCAAAACGAACCAATAGGTTCTTTGACATACCTGAATAAACCAGTAGGTTTATCAAGTTTACATACAAATTACGCACAGAAAATGATTTCTACCTCAAGAGCATCATCGACATTTTTTTGGTTTTTAATTTCCTTCATTTCTTTCTTTCAAGTAGGAAGCACGACTACTTTATGAGATGAGTTATGAACTTATGGTTGTTTATATAGGCAATGGAAAATACCATTGCCATATATAGTTTATTAAGTTTTAACCCCACATTAAGTTTCTAGCATTGTAAAACTTCTAGCAGTGTATAGTTTTTAGCATTGAATAGATGTAGTTTCTAGCATTGTAAAACTTCTGTCAGCCGTGTATTTTGCACTTGTAATACCTTCAATAGCATAAAAAAAAGATAGTTCCTATAATTATTTTCAGTTTTGAACATTTCAACAAAAGATTGAAAATGCTTTATATGTAGTAGAGATATTTATATGTAAAAAAACATTAAAACCTTTTTTAATATAAATATAAGACCTTTTAGGCTTGAAACTTTTTTTTCAAAAAATCTATATAATTAATTGAATAAATAATTAAAATATATAATTCGGGTTATTCGATTCGTTTCTTTATTTGTTTTAATCCAATTTGAATTCGGTTTAATTTTCGGTTATACACTAAAAAAAATTTAACCGAATAAACCGAACAAACCGATAACCGAACCGATGAACACCCTAGAGCTACTTGAGTTTTTTTTCTGAAATTATATTGAATTGTATTACAATACAACTATCAAAAATATTACAAGCTCAAAAAACTATTCATTAGAGAATGAAAGGTAACCATGTTTATATAACTCGGTTTTATCTTTTGTCATTTAGTCGTAACATGTGTCTTCAAATCATCTCTTAAATCCATCGAGTCATTCATGTGATTGCACTCAACAAAACTAAAAATGGGTCTAAAATCCTGAATTGATTTTAATTTTTAATTAGGATTATGGACTTCAACATTTTTTGGACCTTGGTCACTGATAGAAAAACAAGGCTTTGTTTGTGATTCTGAAAAAGATGATAAAAATGGTTGCTTTGAAGATTTGGTTAACTCATTACATGTGTTGATGGTGAATTAGAAAGTGGGGTTGTGATTGATAAACGTAATTGGACATAGTGCCTACCAAGTGTTGGACTTGGTGCCTACAATGTGTTTGATGGAAGTATTTGTTAATACAAATAATGCCTAAAAACGTTATTTATATTTTTCGACCTCTCAATGTTTTGATAATAACAAAATGTAAAAACGTTTACAATAAAAATAAACGTCTACAAATTAAAAAATGTAAAATTTCATTTCTAAAATTAGTGATCAATTAAGGTATGGACAAACAAAATAATTAAGCATGATTAGTGATCAAGAAAATGTTTTTCTCTTAATCCTCACTTTTAATTCTACAAAAGTATTTTTTTCAAAAATACTATTACAAAATATTTTCTAATTAAAGTAAAATGTTTTATTAAAAACTTAAAATTTGAAATTCAAATTTCCCCCCCAAAACGGAAGCTTCTACACCAGATACAACATTCCCCGCAAAAAGACAAAAAAGGGAGCGGAGTCTAGGCGGCGGCCCCCTTATAGGCCTGGCGGCTCCCTTATATATAAGGGACCGCCGGGACCGCCCCCAGAGAGCCGTTGGGATTCTCTGCCTATAAATACTGCTCCATTCCTAGCAGAAAATTCATTCCTCTTTGCACGAAATTTTTCAGTCTTTTCTTTCTCTCTCTAAACCTTCTTTCTCTCACTAAAACTCTTGATCACTAACATACTTAGATCTTGTTTCAAGTGATCTAATCTCTTCTTCTCATCTCTTCCTTCTCATTCAAGTGCAAGAGAAGAACACTCATATTCGTCAAGAAACGAAGTGTTAATTAGTGATCTCACCTCTTTTCTTCTAAGTACCAAAACTCTATTGTATTTATCTTGTGTATTTGTGTGATTCGGATATCGTATAGATCCGATAGACTAGATCTTGTGAGTGTGTATATCTTGTGAAGTGGTAGATTGGTTCTAGCTAAGATTAGGACTTGACATTTAGCTTAGTGTCGGAAAATAACGTAAGCGACGTGTAAACGGTTTTTCTCCGCCGAAAGGGAGCTTGTTGACATAGTGAAATCTCGAGTCGGATACTCGGGGAGTGTAATAGGGCGAAGAGGTGCTTCGTAGCCGAACCACTATAAAATCTTGGTGTCTTAGTTTGGTTGTTTCTTTCCTTATCTCTTTACATTATTATTGTTGATTATCGTGTTTTAGTTTAGATAGTTATTGCTTATTCATATTGTGATTTGATTGAACATATAACTCGGATCTATAGATTTTTGAAAGTAAACTTTTGAAACGTAAAACAAACGTGTAAACTATTCAACCCCCCTCTAGTTTCCATAATTCGTATCAGGAGCAAGGTCACTCAATATTTTTAAAATATATTTTATTTTAAATATTGGATCGATCTATGGATTTTGACAAATATCTAGAAGGACAATCTATGCAAAGATCACCACTCTATGAAAGCGATAGTTTTATTTACTAGAAAAATAGATTTGAGACATATGTTAAATCAAAAGATCTAGATCTTTGGCATGTTATTACCAATGGTGATTTTAAACCTATTGTACAAAATCCGAAAACCAAAATAGATGAGGTTATCCCTTTTGAAAAATAAACCGATGATCTTAAAAAGAGACTTGTGAAAAATAATGAAGCAAACATAGTTATTTACAATGCTTTGCCAAGAAAAGAATATGAAAGAATTTTCATGTGTAACACGGAAAAATAATTTTGGAAAACTTTGTTAATCACCCATCAAGGTAATAGCCAAGTCAAAGATAATAAGATCGACCTTTTGGTTCAACAATATGAACAATTTATCATTTTCGAAGACGAATCTATAAATAGTGCTTTTGCTAGATTTAATACTATTATTACTAGTCTTAAAGCCCTTGATGAAGGTTATTCTAGTAAGAACTACGTAAGGAAGTTTCTTAGAGCTCTACATCCTAAATGGAGAGCAAAGGTCACGGCGATTGAAGAGTCGAAAGACTTAACATCACTATCTCTTGATGAGCTCATTGGAAACCTCAAAGTCCATGAGATGATCATCAAGAAAGATTCCAAAATAGTCAAAGCAAAAGTTGAAAGGAAATCTCTTGCTTTAAAGGCTAAGAAAGAATCTAGTGATGAAGAGTGTTCGACTTCCGGTAGTGAAGACGAAGAGTACGCCATGGCGGTAAGAGACTTCAAGAAGTTCTTTAAGAGAAGAGGTAGATTCGTAAGACAACCTTGGAACGACAAAAAGACCTTTCAAAGAAGCCGAGACGACAAAAATGGCAAAACAGAAAGGAAGTGATTTAGATGTAGAGATCTAAATCATCTTATTGGAGAATGTCCAAAGCCACCGAGAGACAAGAACCAAAGAGAATTTGTTGGAGGTTCTTGGAGCGATAACGATGAAGAAGATGATGAAAAGGTCAAAGATAAAACGTGTCTTGTAGCTCACGCATCAAGTGAGATATGCCTTAGAGTCGACTTGGAGCGCGACGAATTGATCAAGGATAGCGGATGCTCTAAGCATATGACGGGTAACCAAAAACTCTTCTCTACTGACAAGGCATATAATGGAGGTAATTTCATTTTTGGTAGTAATCTTCGTGGTAACATCATTGGCAAATGTACGATTTCTAATGACTCTCTCAAAATAAATAATGTAGAACATGTTGATAACTTAGGATTTAATTTGCTAAGTATAGGAAAAATTTGTGACAATAAGTGTAGATTAACTTTTTCTAAACATGATAGTGAAATCACTAAGGACGGTAAAGTCATAGGTAGAGGTATTAGGAAGAAAGGCTTATATGTGATAATATTAGGAAATAAGCCAAAGGATCAAATTTATCTAACAACGATTGATGAAAATTCCACCTTGTGACATAGAAGATTAGGATACGCAAATATGCTTCTCATTCAATCATTGGCCTCTAAGGAATTAGTTAGAAATTTGCCTAAGATTAAGTTTGATCAACATTTTTATGATGCTTGCAAAATTGGAAAACAAGCTCACACTAGTCACAAAGCTAAGAATGTAGTCTCAATGACTAGATGCTTAGAACTTCTCCATATGGGTCTCTTCGGTCCATCCGCCGTACGGAGTTACGGAGGAAACCGTTACACCCTAATCATAGTAGATGACTACTCTAGGTACACTTGGACTAGATTTCTTAAGGATAAAACCGAAGCTTTCGATCAATTCGAAATATTTAGTAGGAAAATCCAAAACCAATTAGGTTGTTCAATAGTGTCAATTAGAACCGACCATGGTAGAGAATTTGATAATGAGGTGCAATTTGGAGAGTTTTGCAATACCAACGGTATTACACATAACTTCTTGGCTCCACGCACTCCTCAATCAAATGGCGTGGTCGAAAGGAAAAATAGGACACTTCAAGAAATGAGTAGGACTATGTTGAATGAGCAATCGTTACCACAAAAGTTTTGGTGTAACGCCGTAGATACTTCAACATACATTCTCAACCGAATTCTCATTAGAGCCATTCTAGGAAAAACACCTTATGAACTCTTAAGAGGTAGAAAACCTACACTAGATTATTTTAGAGTGTTTGGAAGCAAGTGCTTCATTTTGAACACAAAAGACTACCTTACCAAGTTTGACCCAAAGTCATACGAAGGTGTCTTTTTAGGTTATTCTCAAAATAGTAAAGCCTATATCATCCTAAACAAACACACTAGGAAAGTCGAAGAATCACTTAACGTGACATTCGATGAAACTCCTCCACCCTCTAAGACATCACCCTTGGTGGATGATGACTTAGATGAAGAAGAAGCAATTAAGGTCACCGAAAAGAAAAACCTAGAAAACGACATTGTGGATGAAACTTTAGAGGTTGATGAAATAATCAACATTAAGGAATCTAGGAACCACCCATTAGAAAATGTCATAGGAAACCTTAACCAAAGAACCCTTAGGTCACAAGCCCAAAACCAAAGTAACTTCTTTTGTTTTATATCAACTATAGAACCTAAGAATGTGAATGAAGCATTAGGAGATGAAAGTTGGATAGTCGCCATGCAAGAAGAATTAAATCAATTCGTTGCTAACGACGTTTGGGAGTTAGTTCCTCAACCTAGGAATATGACAATCATAGGAACTAAGTGGGTATTTAGAAATAAGTTAGACGAGAACGGTATTGTTTCTCGAAATAAGGCTAGGTTAGTTGCTCAAGGCTACAACCAACAAGAGGGCATCGATTATGATGAAACTTATGCCCCGGTTGCTAGACTTGAGTCCATTAGAATATTATTAGCTTATGCTTGTGCCTTAGACTTTAAACTATTCCAAATGGATGTAAAAAGTGCATTCCTGAACGGTTTTATCAATGAGGAGGTATACGTGGCACAACCTCCAGGATTCATTGATTTCGAAAAACCGGATCATGTTTATAAACTAAAGAAAGCTTTATATGGTCTTAAACAAGCACCCAAAGCTTGGTATGATAGATTAAAAGCTTTTCTTATTAAACATGAATATAAAATAGGAATGGTAGATAACACTCTTTTTACTAAGAAGAAAAGTTCAAATCTCATCATTGTTCAAATATATGTCGATGACATTATATTCGGTTTGACCCTTGTCAAGACATATGTGATGGAATTTACCAAAATACATGATGACGAGTTCGAGATGAGCATGATGGGTGTACTTAACTTCTTCTTGGATTACAATAAAACAATGGAGATGGTTATCTTCTTTAACTCAATTCTAAGGATATTAAAGAAATGCTTAAGAAAATTTGGTCTAGAAGATTCTTAACATAAGGAAAAACACCCAATGTCCTCCGATACTAAGCGTACGAAAGACGAGAGTGTGAGTCGGTTAGATAGTATCAGTATCGAGGCATGATATGGTAGTTTATTATACCTAACGGCAAGTGGCCCGTATCATTGTTTTGTGTCTGCCCGTGTGCCCGCTTTCTAGAGCCTCCCAAATACCTCTCACCTTGAAGCGGTTTAACGAGTATCTTCTGATACATTAAAGGCACTACGCACTTAGTATTATTGTATCCTAAAGGGACTGGCATAGAAACCATAATATATGCCGACTCTGATCATGTGGGAGATTATGTGGACCGAAAGAGCACTAGCGGTATTTGTACGTTCGTGGGATGTTGTTTGACATCTTGGTTCTCGAAGAAACAAATCGCTCTTGCTATATCCACTACCGAAGCTGTATACGTAAGCGTCGGAAAGGCATGTCAACAAGCACTATGGATGAAACAAGCTCTCATCGACTATGACGTACGACTCGACGACGTTCCCATCATGTGTGATAACAAAGGCGCGATTGACTTTAGCAAAAACCCGGTGCAACATTCTTGTACCAAACACATCGAAATACGTCACCACTTTCTTCGTGATAATGTCCAAAAAGGACATATCTCAATCAAAAAAGTGTCGTTCGTCGACAATATTGCCGACATTCTCACTAAACCCCTTAAGTGAATCGTTTAACTACTTACGTTTGTTTAGGAATAATGGAACACATTCCATAAATCATCATTAGGTCCACTTCTCCTTATTCTGTCTCAATTTCTATTCCGTGTTCCATTTCCATCTCGTGGACAACATTAAATACTTCATCCGAAGTACTTTAGCATCTTTAATTCGCGAATGAAATTTAGAATGTCAATACATCCCTTCACTAAAATTTTCATCAAAAACTGAGTCCAAACCCCTTTACTGAGGGCGACCCCCATACCATAGGCAGCTCCCTAATATATTTGGGACCGCCAGGCTTTATGGGACCGCCATCAGCAGACTCCCATATTTTACACTTAGTTAAAAAAATCAGCGCACAAAAACAAACACCCCTCTTCGTGCTGCAAGTGACGAACACGACCAAAACCACTCAAAAACTCAAAATCACCCATTAAAACTTTAATTGAAGACCAAATCAAAACACATATAAAATAATCACCACAGACTTAATGAATCAACTATTGTAAGTCATTTCATTCATTTCTTTCAATTTTGAGTCCAGGTTCATGATGAACACCAAAAATTAAAATTAGGGATTTTCTATTTTTCTTTCAATTTCATACAATTAGGACTACTAGGATACAATGTATAACTAATATGTTACCCGTAGACATAGGATTTTCATATATTAGTTAGTTTCTAGAAAAATTGATTTTGAACCAAAACCCCTATTTTATTTTCAAATCACTCACGCTAGGAACATAATAAAATTGTGGTTATGCATTGTTAATACAACCGAAAAACATTTTCAAATACATGCATAATGATCTCATGAACAAATTTTGAGATACATAATTCATATGTATTTTTCGACTTGTTTGAATGAGCAAAATCAAACTAAAGAGCGTTTGGATTAACTCTTAGGATTTATGTTTAGGTCGAGTTAATCGTTACTCCACATTTGTCACATTTAGGCACACACTAAAAACAATGCTCATGACATATTACAAGTAAAAAGTAATAAAATGTGACTTTATTTTCTTTTAGGAAATCATGCCTCGCAAATCATCTGAAGACTACAAAAATAAAAGACATTATATCCCTAAAATTTCACATGAATTCCGTACTCCAATAAAATAAAAACTCTAAGAAACCTTGAAGAACGCTATATTTCAATGTGGGCTCGTGGGTGGTTTTTGTGATACCTTTACCGGACTCTAAACTTATAGTTTTCGTCATTTGTTTCGATTTTTCGAGGTTGAGTGTCCTTACTTTTAAATCAATGAACAAGTCTGTCCTCGATTCATTCTTGAATTTTACAATCAATATCGATTGAGTTATTCCGAAGAAGGTCAAATGTTTGTGGAATTTGTTATTCAAAATCAATTCTTTTTTTACTCTCTTGAAGAATTTGCTCAAATTCTTGACATACCTTGTGAGGGTGCGTGTGTCTTTACTGACAGTTGTAACTGATTGTAGTTGGTATATGGTGCTCCTTCGAAAGGCCCATATCAAACCAACCTCCCTTCTCCTGATGATATCATCTCATATATTCTAGAATATCAAGAAGGTCAAGTCACTCACATATCATCTCCCTTTTCCCGCGTGTCTTTGTTACATTCTTTATTATGTTGCAAACTTTGAGAAATTTAATCTCGCCAACTACATGGCAAAACAAATGGAGTGGGTTACTAAGCAAGCTAGGTTAATTCTACCCTATGGTATGCTATTAACCCGTTTGTTTAAATTCATCTTTGATGAAAATCCCGAATTGCAAAATGAGTCTTATGTCTTGTACGATCGTGTCATGGAACCGTAAGGCTCAACTATGAGCGAAAAGCCATGCAGCCTAGAAAGGATCGTGGCACGAGAAGAGGTCGTCACTCCGCTTCTTCTTCTTCTGCCTTTGACCAACCATGTCTTTATCATTCTTAAATGATGTTGATGATGATAGAATATGGTGAGAGACCTAGAACTTGCCATTCGTTTTATGGTCAATCTTAACAATCAAGTTCCTCAAGTTTTTCAAAAATACCTAAAATTGACCCTCACTTGGAAACCATTTTACACCTCCAAACTGAAAATCAGCAACCGTCAAGTATAATGATAGATGAGCAGCGTATGGCCTCCTCACTTCCGGTAAAGTTCAGGTCAATTTAGAAAAAGTCTAAGAAGAATTGTGGGAAAAACATGAAGTGAAGTGTCGCATGAGGAAATTACTTCTATGACATTTACTTATCTATATTATCATACTAATCTATTCTAGCTTAGGTACTTATAAATTATGTATTTTACTATGCAACTTGGTTGGGCATTATTAGTTACCTTGGATGATCGTTCAATTTTATCATCCTAAACTCATGCTTGCATGTATCTTGATACACCTTGGTTACTTTTAATGATATTATGCATGTTTCTAAACTAGTCACTTTACCTACATGTGCTTACTTGAATAGAACTTAGGTTACTTGATTTTGCGCGTTTGATCATTAACTATTAGTTGATTCATTTGATGAAATAGTGATTGATGAAAAAGGGTAATTAGGAAAAACATTTTGATAGGATTACAAGATAATCAAGAAACCTGGGAAAAAATTTTCCTGTCTTCAGAAAAAGGCCCACCAATTAAATAAGGGGCGGGCCCCCTATTTATTTGGGACTGCCATTATATTTAAGGGATACGCTCAAATACGTCACCGAATTTTTACTATGTGTAACCTTTGCCCTTTTTGTGTTCTGAATATTTCATTTATAGTCCTTTGACTATTTGACTTTTGTCAGTTTATTCAGATTCTGTACCATGTTGACGGTGGTGATTTTTATGAGTATTGAGATGAATTGTGGTTTATTGCGATTAATAATCCCTTTTGGAAGGTATTATTGTGTTATTTGTATTCCGGGTGGTTTGACCCCTGAATTTTGATAAATGCCGAAAAACGAGTTCGACACGTTCGTTAATGTCCATATGAGTTTTGAAAGGGTGTAAGTGAAAAATGTAGTGTAAATATCTAGGTTATGGAAAAGTATTTTTTAAAGTGAAAAAAAAAATGCTAATTATTTAACTTTGGGTAGATTTACGGTTGAGTTTTACGAGTATTTAAGTGATTCCGACACGAAAAGAAAGACCCAACACCCCCTAGGATGCCATATCCGGTCAAGGTAGTCAATAGGGGACATGGAGGCTTAATTTTAGCTAATGTTTCTTAAGGTTTACAATTATATTCCTTCCACTAGCTCTCATTATCCATTTATTATCAAAAAAATAAAACACACACTTAAGTGTGTGCGTGCTTGTGTTCGTCCACCCTCACCAACAATAATCCACCATAAATTTTCCAACTTTAATTGAGAACGTGATATTCCGGGTTGATACGAGTGTTTGGGTATTCATTTAAACAACGTTTGGGTTGTTCGGTTCGTGTCGAAATGTACATTTTTGAATATTTTCGTGTAAGTTTTCAAATTTAATAGCTTGCTTATTTTTGATAATATATGTTGCTAGATTGCTTATTTTTTATAATAGCTTGTATAGCTTTTTGCGGGCTTATTTTTAAGCATTTATTGGCTTACTTTGAGCTTATGGCTCATAGCTTGAAGTAAAATCACAAGGGATGTGATTTTGATTATTTACTTTGATTTGCGTATATTCGTGGACTATTTTTGAGACTTATTGATATGTGTTTAATCACATATCAATTTTCCTTATTAAAATGAGCTTAAATGATCAAAAATACATGAAAAATACATTGTATATGTATGTTATGTCAAATGTATTGTGCAGATAACGGATATTAAAAAATGGAAAAAACACAAAGCCAAAAAGGACAAAACCGAGCACGGGATTAGAAGAGCGTGAGAAAAACAAATCCAAGAGCATATTTCATCTTTAATGGGCCAACCCGTACCCGTTTCATGGGTCGGGTCAGCCCATTAACAATTAAATGTTAAAAACCTTAGCCAAAATCTAAGTCCATTAATCTATAACCCATTACCCATTCCTGGCCTAATGAAATAAAAGTCCAAGACCATCACCAAATCGGGTCAAAGTCAAAATGATAAAACGTGGGTTAATGTTACTGTGCTTCTCCCTCATTTCCCTCCCTTTTTACCTATTGCAAAAATTGACCAGCGGTAATTCCTCCTCTCCACCACATGAACACCTTTATACGAAGCCATAATATCCTGACACGTTTGACATGACTTAAGCCACGTTGACAATCTCAAAGCACCTCATTGGTTATTGATGCGTGGAAGAGATCTAAGGGCTCAAAATGGGAGGATTTGGAATCAAGGGTGTAGATTAGATGCTTGGGATGCTTCTGAAGACCTAGAAGCTTCCCTTCCTCACTATAAATAAAGAGGCGGTTCACACAGTATAGTATGTAGTGTAGGATTAGGAGTAGGTTAGATTAGCTTTATTTTTAGTTTTTATTGCTTATTGTATTTCAAATTAGCTTTATACTCGTTTTAAGTAATCAATAAAAGTTTATTTTGCTTAACATTGTCTTTTAAATTCAGATTTAATTTTTTTGCAATTTACTCAAATGTTGAAATAAGCAATTAGCTGTTATAAGCTACTTTTGTTCATCTTAATCTTCTCTTAAACTTAATTAAGCTTTTATAAGCTTAGTTGAGCTTGTGATCAAATTTGTCAAGAAATTGTTAGGGTTAGAGCTTAAAATGGATGATAAGCCAGATTTGGATGGGCTTATTGGACTTTACTAGCTTGTTTTCAACAAGCTGGAGCTTGTAGATAAGCTCTTAAGAGCATTCTAAGTCCTTGTTTAGAGAAAAGGATAAGGTACAATTACTTTTCTTATATTTAGCTTAATTTCCTTATTTAGCTTATCAGTTTGCTTATTTATGCTTATTTTCTGCTTAAATGTGCTTATTTTATCTCATGCTAGCTTAATATGTCTTAAATATCAAGTTTACATAATTAGAATTAGTTTAGTTTGTGTTTTGAATAAAACTACTCATTTTTAGTTATAATAGCTTATTAAAGTAGCTTATTGTTCAATGCTTATTCTCTTTAGATTTTTGCCTAATTGTCTTCTATAATCATTATGCTTAATCTGTTTTCAGAATTTGAGCGGTTTTAAGATCTGTTCTAGCTTTAAATTAGTTTTTCAAATTTTAAAGGGGTGTTTGGGTTAAGAAGTATTAACAAGGTAAAAAGTCTTGCAGGCTGTTTTAGTCATCTTAATGAATTTCATAAGCTCTTAATAAGTCTTAAATCTAGTTTTCATTAGCTTAGAAAAGGTTTTGTCAAAGTTTTCAAGTTTTTCTTATCAAAAGTTCAAGTCTGTTGGTTTTAAGGTCTTCAAAAAGCTTATTTGTAAAAGATCACTTAAGGAATGGTTTGTGTGCTAAAAATAAGTTTCTAATGCATAAATAAAAACCTGTTTTGAGTTATTTGGTTTTGGCAAATTCTTTTGTGCAAATTTAGATAAGACAGTCAAGTAGGTTAGAATGTGGTTTAAGCTTAAATGTCCTATTTATGCAGATCATTAGAGGCCTTATTCTAGCTTAATATAGGTTGTTATCTATTGAATTTAGCTCTTTGTAATATGGTTTCAATCTGTTTTAAGTTTTTAAGTAGTCTATAGTAGCTTTTGAGTCTAAATTTTTAGCTTAAAGTTGTCAAATTATCTTTGAAAAGGCCAAAAACAACTAGTGTAATCTGCCATTTTAAATTCCACTTTTCTAGCTTATTTCTTATCCATTGTGTTAATTCCTGCTTATTTGAGTCATTTGAGTCCAGTTCTTAATTTGTTTTTGCTTTTTAGCTTATTCTCATTGCTTATTAGTCCTACATTTTAGCTTAAAGTTAGTAAAAAGTTCCTTAAAAGTGTGTTGAGTCAAACTGTCTAAAATGCCTTTTATATATTTTTTAGCTTATTTGATTTCCTTATTTCTTAGTATTAGTGCTTATTAGGTCTAGGGTCTAGGTCTGTTTTAGCTTATTTGCTTTTCTAATTGCTTTTTGAGTCCAAGAATCCAAATAGTTTTAGTTAACTGTCATTAAGTCTTAATAAGTAAATCTGCCATTTTCTTTTGTGCTTTTTCTTGCTTGTTAATAAGTTTCAGCAATAAGTCTCTTTATAAAAAGTGCTTATCCTTACTTGTTCTTGAGCTTTTTCAAAAAAAAGAAAATTAAAAAAAAATGTTTTCCCAAAAAGATAGGTCATAAGACTCTAACATGTGACCTCCCTCACACAACATATAAGCCTTAACCATTGCGCCCTTGGGTCTTTTTCATTTAGTCTTTCCATCATTTAATTCATATATGCATTTTCAGATTTAGCTTATTCAGCTTATTCGATTTTTAACAGCTTATTGGTTTGAGCTTATTGTTTCGTTTTTCTTTATAAACCTTTAGAATAGTGTCTAGTATTTTTATAAATTTCTCAAAATTTTAGGATTAAGTTTAGTATTTTTAATTTAATTTTTAGTATTATTTTGTTTAAAAAATAGTTTTAAATAGTTAAAAAATTAAAAAAAAAAATCTGTGTTTTATAAAATAGTTTAATACTTTTAGTTTACGAATTTGCAGTTTGGGATTTCTAGAGTTTTTAATTTGTCATTTTATGGTTATTAGTTGGTTATAAATTTTAGCTTTTAATTAGTTTTAAATTGTTTTAATAGTCGATAGATTTTTAAATTGCTTTAATTTCTAGTTTAGCGTGCCTTTATGTGCTTTCCCTTTGCGTTATTAGATTTAGAATTCAAAATCCAAAAGCATCGATTATTCAAGCACGCGATCACGAACCGAAACAAGATTTTCAATCTTCACACTTCGTCGGGATACGACATCCGGGAGATAAAATATTGTTTGTCCTCAAGATATTTCTATATATCAAAGGATACTCTCTATACTATTACTATTTGGTATTTTGGGATATATATATTAGATAATATCATATATTTTATATATACTTTTATTATATATATATATATATATATACTCTATATAGACTAAATATACCGAATTAAGTTTTTGGCGCCGTTGTCGGGGAAGTGTATTACGATTATCGTGTTGATGTTTGAAGATTAGTGCATTGAAGATCCTTCCCCGTGAAGTTATCGTTTTTTGTGAATATTTATTTTATATTTCTTTATTATTTTTCATTTTCTTTTATAGAAAACTATAAAATACAAAAATATTTTATATTTCTCGATTTATTTTTGTGGATTTATTTTCCTAAAATACTTTCCTAAAGTATTTAAAATACCAAAAATTTTGAAAAACAAAAAATGAAATAGTTGTTGTCAATTGTTAAATCGGTCACCTTTAGATTAAACAAACTATAGAAGAGGTATTATAGGAGGGGTTGATCCTACGAAATTCCATCCCGAAGGAGAAAGGTTTTTATAAATGCTTAGTCGCGCTTCCCGTCACTCCGCCTTCTTTGTGTGTTTTCTAAAGAGCTACCGTCCACCATTGCCTATTGGTCCCAAAAATATTTTTATTATTTTCTACTGATTATTATTATTATATAAAATTTCAAAAAATATTCTTCTGTACCCTCAATATTTGTTTAATTCTCTTTGGCTTCAATTTCAACCAACGTAGTTGTTTTGTTGTGTGGAGGTTCGTTAGAAGGTTTACTTTGTCGACGGTTTTGTTTACTTGCGATAGTGGTGCTTGAGAAGTGGTGTGTGAAATAATTCTTAGAAATAGACCCGTTTGTTTGTTTTGCGCTATTCAAGAGCTGGAATTAATTGTTTATGATCCAAAGCTACAGTCTTTCATATAATCCTCCAAACGATTTTAACACACCTCCACATCCCTAGTTCGAGACATACTCGTGTGGTTTATGTTCCTGCGAAACGATTCTCATTATGGTTATGATTGTCCACACGCGGTACCTACTTGTTTATGAGCAGGAACCGTGGTACAATCCAAAACATGGTTGATAATTATTTTCCATAAATTCACTGAGTTTTTCCATCAACAAAATTGATTAGTTAAATTTTTAATTCATTACTATATATATTAATTTAATAAATTAAAAAATTACCTATATTAGTAAAAAAAACAAAATCAAACAATCCAAAAATGCACAGGCAGCAGTTTAACTATTCCGGGTCGTTAATTCCCCAATGACCGGCTATCTGTGCTGTTGGAATGAATCCAAAACATTCGAAACAAGATTCTGAGTTTTGAAGGAAGGAATTGATTTGAGAGGGTGGAAAAGTTCAAATTAAACGTATAACAATAAAAAACGTTTAAGAAAAATCCTAAAAATTACGAATTTAAGCTTGAAAAACGGGAGCACCGATCCCGAAACAAAGGGGGAAGGAAAACTCTAAAATTTTAAAAATAACCCTACGGAAGAAAATTCTTCACTCTAATCTACTATAGGGACAAATAACGAAGAATGAAAAGACTAGACGAAAACGGGAGTTCGTTAGAACCCAAAAAGACGGTACTAAATCACAAAAAACCGAACCCGGACCTGTTCTTTAAAAAACGAAAAGTTGTAAAAATGACCCTATGAAAAGTTTTAAATTTTTCCTACAAACTATATGACAAAATAAAATTTTCTAAAAAAGAAAAATATTTTTTTGATAATTTTTGTATTTTTTATGAATTTTTAAAACTTTTAACTAAATTAAATTATAAAAAATAGTAAATGACTACGAAAAATTCTGAAATTTTTACAAAAAATACTAGACACTTTAATAATCCTAAGAAAAATAAGAAACAAAAAATTGCTTAAGAAATAAGCCCCGAATAAGCTGTTGGCAGCTTATAAGCTTATAGGCTCAAAAAGACTATAAATAACAAGGCCCTTGGGACTATAACGAAAAAGTCCCAAGGGCGCAGCGGTAAGGTGTGTATGAAAGGGGGAAAAAAGATTAAAGCTAAATAAGCTATAAAACAGCTTAAGTGACAGAATCACTAACAAGCTTAAAAAGGCAAAAAGAGCTTAAGCCTTTTGGACAAATAAGCTAGGAAAAGGGCAAATAAGCTTAACAATTACCTATACTAACCTAAAAAGCTATTAAGAGCTAAAATGAGCTTATAAAATAAGCTGAATAAGCAAGAGAAGAAAAATAAGCAATCCTACACTATTTGAGCAAAAACAGTCAAAGGGCAAGTTTAGGCTTAAAAATAAGCCATCAAATAAGCTTCCTAAAGGCTGAAACTTAAGGGGCTTATACAAGAGCTTATAAGCTCTTGAAATAAGCCAAGAACTTGGGCTTAAGTTCTCTTAAAGGCTAAGCAAAGAGAGCTTAAAATCTCCCCTTTGCACCAGGGGAGATTAAAGCTTAACACAGCTTATTAAACAACCAACATAAGCTAGAAGGAACACAAGTGAGCTTATGAAATAAGCTGAATAAGCAAGAGAAGAAAAATAAGCAATCATACACTATTACTAGGCTAAAAACAGTCAAAAGGTAAGTTTGAGCTTAAAAATAAGCCATCAAATAAGCTTCCTAAAGGCTGAAACTTAAGGGGCTTATACAAGAGCTTATAAGCTCTTGAAATAAGCAAAGAACTTGGGCTTAAGTGCACTTAAAGGGTAAGCAATGAGAGCTTAAAATCTCCCCTTTGCACCAGGGGAGATTTAAGGCTAAACTCAAGGGCTTATTTGACAGCTTTTTAAAAGCTGTCAAATAAGCTCTAAACAAAAAAATAAGCTAAAACAGATTGAGTACCCTAGCAATTGAACTTGTGCACAAACTTTTGGCTTCTAAAAATCATTTTATCTTGCTGAATTTGTAAGATGAAAAAGGGCTTTTGCCTTTTAAAAACTGTCACTTAAAGACACTTGGTGATTTTTGACTCAACAAAGTCAAAAGATCAAAAGGTTTTGACAGCCTTTTTTACACAACCAAAACACACTCTTTTTGGAACTAAAACTCAAAATTCAAGTGCTTATGAATATAAGCACTTGGTGTTTTCTTAAAAGTCACAGTTTAAAAAGATGGTTTAGAAAAACTTTGAAAAACAATTTTGACACTAAAAAACTTATAAAGACAGCTTAAATGGGCTTAACAAACTAAGCTAAAACTAAATAAGTGACCATAACCCAAACACAAAACCATTTTGACCCGTTTCCCATATTGACCCAAACACTCCTTAAGTTTTTGAAAAGTGATTTTAAAAACTTATAAGACTAAGTTAACTGAAATTTTAAAAACACTAATGATACTTAAACACTTTAGGATTATAAAAAGATAAAAAGAAAGGCAAATAAGCACTTTAATGGAGGAATTAAGCTAGGCAGAATAAGCTTCTTTTTGGCAGTTTTAGACACTTTGAATGAAAATGAAGTAAAGAGTAACTAAGAGGCACACTAAAGCATATTTAAACACATATAAGCATAAAAACAGTATTAAGCAAAGAAAATAAGCCAAATAAGCTTATTGCTACAGTAAATAAGCAAAAATTGAAAGAAAAGGTACCTTTGATCCTTTGCTCAAAAAGGATCTTTTGAACCTAATAAGCTCTAAGTTTCCTACCCAGCTTATAATTAAGCTTAACTAAGCTAAAACCCAACAAGCCTTCCAATATAGCTCATTCTTCCTTAGCTTTTTAATGGAACAGTACTTTTGCTTTCCTCTCTTTTTTTTGAATTTTTCCTTAAAAGCTTTCTAAAACAGGTTATAAAGATACTTAAAACTGAGAGCTTAAAGAATTTTAAGAAGACAAATGTAACTTAAAACACTCTTAACTGAATTTTCATTAAAATTGAAGTACAAATACAATAGAAACTTTTAAACTTTTAAAACTACACTTGACTAAAAAAAACTTGTAAAAACTACATAAAAACTACTTAAAAACTCTCTAAGCCACAATGGCTTTTACAAGGCTTTTATAGAAAAATACGACTAGGCATTCTTCTCTTTGTCTTCTTCCACTTGTGTTTCTTTGTAGACACAACAAGTGAGTTGTGCTTGTTGTGTGAGTGCAAAGTCAGGCAAATCCTGGCCCTTTAAATTCCTTGGTGTTTGTTCGGATCATCTAAACCATCGAAATAAGTCTTGGGGAGTTGTGGGATTGCCAACTTGGCAATCTTACAGCTGGGAAAGATAGTGGAGGGGGGGGAAAGTGATTATCCATGGGGTGGTTTGGGTTGCAGGGTAAAACGGGGGTGGAGAAACCCGTGAGTTGTGTTGGGGGGAAATTTGGGCGGGAAAACTAGTTATAAAAAGGTTAGGGGTGACAGGGTGATAGTTTGGGGATTGGGCAAAATTGGTCCCTCATGGATATAACTATTATTGCACAATTCGTCCTTGTTGTCAAATAACTTTGGGGACTTGGCAGAAATAGTCCCCAAAAGTTATAGGACTAATTGCACCCATGGTCCTTGGTAGTTATAACTTAAGACTTTTGGCAGCTTTGGCCCTTGTAGTTAAACTTTCCCATAATGGCAGTTTGGCCCTTGTCTTCTTTTTTCCTCTTTTCTTCTTTAAACATAAGTTTAGGGATGTACAAGTTCAGTCCGTAAACTTATATTTCTTTGACTTTTGGCTTCGGGGTTGACTTGGGCTTTGACATGTTGACTTTTTGACTTGATTGACTTTTCGGCTTCGATTTGGCTTTGTCTTTCACAGTCTTTTCCATTCCATGTTTGGTTTTG
>BQNB010094240.1:1694-26169 GCA_026074375.1 Tanacetum coccineum | reverse complement strand
TTTTATGATATTTAAGTTTTTATGTAATGTTTAAGTTTTATGTAATGTTTTATTATTTAATTTAAGTTGTTTTTTAATTAAAAAATAATAATTTGGCACCAGAATTCTGGTGTCAAACCAATGCCACTGAATTCTGGTGCCATAGCATTTCTGATGCCAAACTCTATTTTGCTGACGTGGCACCACTTTTTGAGTTTGGCACGACCGCTCCCCGTGCTCTTAGTTGGTTAGCATGATTGGATATTAACTATAGGTCATAAGTTCAAATCTTGTTATTGCCAATAATTTTAGAAAAAATTTGAAATTTATTGCAAAAAAAAGTAAAAATCCGAAAATACAAAATTAAAGGCTAAAATAATAAAAAAATCAAAAATTAATTATAATTATTGTCTCATATCTGTCATGTCATCGTTGTGGTGGCGCCACGTCACTAATTTATATTAATACAGTCATAGTTATCCCCATATATAAGTTATAGATATATATACGGCATAATTAAAAAAAAGAGAGAAAAATAAAGGGAAAATCGATTCGTCATATATATTCATTGGTGTTGGTTCTGTTTTAGTGGATTTGTTTTTGTTTGTGGTTTGGGGCTGACGTACAACAGAAAGAAAATAAACATCGTTTGTTTATTATTATTTGTTTCTTCGGTGCACTAATATGTTAAATAGATTAGCGGGTATTTTAAGCGCAACAAGCTACAAGCTCTCACGGGCCTTTAGCGCTATGACTATTCAAGATTCGACATGGAATATGGATACAGATGCATTATCTCATCTTAATTCATATACAAGTAATTTAAATAGTGTTTATAATAAATGTTTATATCCATCTGTCTGTATTGGTGATGGTAAATCTATACCTGTTATCAACACAGGCCATAGCATCTTACCTACCCTTAATCGTCCTTTACACTTACATAATGTTCTGGTCACCCCTAATATCATAAAAAATCTTATTTATGTTCGTTAGTTTACTAAAGATAATAATTATACAGTTGAATTCGATGAATTTGGTTTCTCTATAAAGGATTTCTTGACCTGTCATATCCTTTTTAGATGTAATAGTTTAGGAGATCTCTACCCAGTCACCAAACCTTCTCATGTTCCTCATGCTTTGCTTTCTATTAGTCCTTCTATGTGGCACCAACGCCTCGGGCATCCAGGTGAAGAAGTGTTACGTTCCATTGTTTCTCGTTAGTTTATTTCTTGTAACAAAGAGAAGTCTTGGTATGTGTTTAATTACACATACCTTTTACCTCTAAAAACGAGCTAAAATAACCAAAAACGGACTTAAAATGCCAAATATATGCTTGTTTTGCTAATTGTGTTGTGCAGGAACGGATATCTAAGAAAAGGACGAAAAACAAAGCCAAAACGACAAAACCGGACACGGAATGGAAAAGCAGGAAAAAGACAAAGTCCAGTCAAACAAAAAGCCTGAAAAAGTCAACAGAAAGTCAACCCCGACAAGCCCGAAGCCAAAAGTCAAGAAAAACAAGTTTAGGGACTAAAATTGTTAAATCCCTAAACTTATTTAAAGAGGAGAAAGAAGAAAAGAAAGAGGAGGGTTAAAGCTGCCAAATTGGCAAAGTTAAACCACAAGGGGCAAAACTGCCAACATTTCAAAGGCATACATCGCAAGGACTTGTGGTGCAATTGGATATATAACCCTCAGGGGGTGTTCTTGCCAAGTTTTCAAACCCATTTATAACCAAGGACGAAAATTGCAAACACCCTTATATCCATGAAGGGCCAAACTTGCCAATTTCCCAAAACCTTACCCTGTCACCCCAAACCTTTTTTTATAACACCTTTTCCCGCCCCTTTTTCCCCCCAACACAACTCACGGGTCTTCTTCCTCCCTTTTATCCTGCAAACCCAAACAACCCCATGGACAAACCTTCCCCCTCCTCTCCACTATCTTTCCCACCTAAAAAGGGGCATTGCCATGTTGGCAATCTTACTTTTTTCCATAACTTTTGCCGAATCAATGGCTGTGATCAATTTAAAAGAAGCACAAGGACCATGGATGGCTGGGATTAGGGCTTTGAAGTCTCTCACAGAAGAAACACAAGAAAGAAGGGCTGAGACTTAGCTCTTAGTATAAATAGGAGGCTATGTGAGCCGAATTAAGGATTAAGACTTTGAAGTCTCTCACAGAAGAAAAACACCTTGCAAGAGCTGAAGACTTAGCTTGTAGTATAAATAGGACCTTAGTGTTAGCCGAATAAGGGATATAGCTTATTTTTAGTTAATTACTTTTTAATTCAGTCAAATTTATGTTTGTTTCAGCTTATTTACAGCTTATTTCAAGTTCCTTGTACTCCTTTTAACAATTAATGAAGTGTTGAAGTTTTTGAGAATTTATACCCGTTTTAAGTCTTTATTGTTAAACGGCTTAAATCACCTTTATATGTGTTAAACAAGCTTCTATAAGCTCTTATAGAAGTTTGATTAAGCTTATAAAACTTAAACTCTTCATAGTTTATAGTTTTATAAGTTTTTGTTTGAAAAATCAAGAATAAGCCATTTGGAAGATAAGCTAAAGTTGGAAGAGCTTATTGGCTTATTCACTGGCTTATTTATAAGCCAGAGCTTGTAGGTGAAAGCCCTTGAGGGCTTAAAAAGCCCTTGTAAAAGCTTGGATAAAGGTCATTACAATTTTTCCCTTTAAAGCCTTAATTTTTTAGATTTTTATAGCTTATTCTGTTTTAGCTGATTAGAGTGCTTATTTCTTGCTTATTATTGTTCATTGATGTTGTTTAGTGCTTATTTGTCAAGTCCCTTTAAGAATTATGAGTTAAAACAGCTTTTTAAAGTGTAAGAATCCATTTTAAGAAATATAAAGGGGTGTTTGGCATAAGCCTTAAAACGGGTCAAAACAGTTTTGTATGGTTTGTGGTCATAGAGTTAGATTTAGCTTAAGTATTTGAGCTGATTTAAGTCTGTTTTGCAAAAGCTTTTTAGTCAAAACCTGTTTTTTCAAGTTTTTACAAGTGTACTTAAACTGTTGCTTTTTAAAAAGGGTATACAATGGCTTATTTGGATAAGCCATGGTAAATTTGAGTTTTAGTTTAAAAAGAGTGTCAATTGTGTGTTAAAACTAGCTAACAAAAACAACTTTGTGTCACTTGACTTTTTGAGTCAAAGCTGTCAAAAAGTTAAGTGTCAAAATTTTTTAGCAAAAAGCCCTTTTTCAAAAACCAAATTCAGCATGTTTTAAATGTTTGTTTAAGAAGCCAGCTTTTGAGCAAAGCTCACCTGAAGCCCTTTTTCACATCTGTTTTTTCAGTTGTTTTTCATTTAAGCTTATTGACAGCTTTAAAATAAGCTGCAATTAAAGCCCATGTTTTTTATAAGCTTAATATCTCTCCCTGGTGCTAGGGGGTGAATTTTAAGCCCTCTTTCTTAGCTTTTTAGTGAACTTAAGCCCTAGATTTTGGCTTATCTTAAGAGCCCATAAGCTCTTTGATAAGCCTTCTTTGTTTCAGGCCTTAAAAATCCCTTCTTGTTGCTTATTTTTAAGCCAAGAGTGTCCCTAAGCTTCAATTATACACCAACAGTACTAACTCTTTAGTTAGTACTGTTGAGGTATTAAGCCACTTTCTAGCTTATTGAGCTTAACTCAATTGCTCATTTGTGCTCCCATTTGCTTATTAGGATGGTGTAATAAGTTGTGTGTCCTTATTTTGCCCATTTTCATGCATATTTGGATAACGAGTATGGCCTTTTTGCTTTTAAGCTTAGTTTAAGTTTTTTTTGTCAATAACCCTCTCTCAGCTTATTTAGTTGCCCCCATCTTAAGACATTTTAGAGTGCTTATTTAGGATATTTTAGACAATTCATTTAGCTTATTTATTCTAGTCCTAGCTTAAGTGTTCAAAAAGTCCAAAAGACTTAAGCATTTTTGCCTTTTAAGCTAATTTAGCCTTCTGTCAACTTAAGCTCTTCTTTTTTTAGCTTATTTAGCTAATACATTTAGCCCTTTAGTCCTTATTTAGGTTAGTTTAGGCCCCCTTTTAGCTTATAGGTTCCAAGTCTAGCTTATTTTCCCAAAATGTCCAAGACTTAGCCACTTTTAAGACTTTAAGCTTAGTTTAGCTTCTGTCCGTTTTTAAAAAGCTGTTTTTAAGCTTATTTATAAGCTTTTAGAAAAAGTTGTAGTTTTGAAAGTTGTTAAGCTCATCAAGCTTAACAACTTTGGTTCACAAAGTTTTTCGAAAAAAAAGGGGAAGACAAGGGGTGACCCGGGTGAGCAAGACTCGAACCCGGGTCTCTACCCTCGATACATCCCCTCTTTACACTCACCACTTACCGCTGCGCCCTTGGGACTTTTTCATTAAAGTCCCAAGCGGTTTAATATTTAACCACATTTTGGCTTTGTAAGCCATAAGCTGTTACAGCTTATTTTCGGGCTTATTTATAAGCCAATTTTTGGTTTCTTATTTTTCGTAGGTTAATTATAGTGTAAAGTAATTTTAGTAAAATTTTCAGAATTTTTCAAAGTAGTTTAGTATTTTTTATAATTTAATTTAGTTAAAAGTTTAAAAAATTCATAAAAAATACAAAAATTATCAAAAAAATATTTTTCTTTTTTAGAAAATTTTCTTTAGTGATATAGTTTGTAGGAAAAATATAAAAATTTTCGTAGGGTCATTTTTGTAACTTTTTGCTTTTTAAAGAACGGGCTCGGGTACGGTTTTTGTCTTGACTCGTTTTTGGGTCAAACGACCTCCGTTTTCAGTCTAGTCTTTTTCATTCTTCGTTATTAGTCTCCTAGAGTAGTTTAGAAGTAAAAATTTTCTCCGATAGGGATTAAGTTGAAGATTTTAGGTTTTTCCCAAGCCTTTGTTTCAAAGAGATTCTTGCTCCCCTTTTTTCAGCTTAATTTCGTACTTTTTAAGTTTTCTTAAACGTATTTGTTTGTTAGGTTTAATTTTAGCTTTCCACACTCTTAATCAATTCTCTCATTCAAACTCTAATCTTATCAACTTATCGATTTCCAGCACAGTTTCAAGTGGAGGGGGGTGGTTGGCGGTCGGGGTGGGGAAGTGGATGGCGAGCTTTCATAAAAGCTCGTTGAGAAACACCCGGGAACATTCTATACGTAACTTCTCGTGTGGTGGGCGGTCAGTGTTTAAGGTTGCTGTTGTGTACAATAGTTGCGAAGCTGCGAGTGTGCCTAACTAAATAAATATTATTCCTCATATTTTATTATATATTACAGTATGACACAGTTGTTATAAGGCTGGTGTGGAGGGATTACTCATGATTAATCTACAGTTCAAGTAGTACTTAGCGGTGATATACATCTGCAGGGTGTTTAGAGAAGACTGGTGGGAAGATGGACCTAATAGTAATATTGGCTACTCATTTGACTTGCGAGCTCTGACCGACATTGATGGTTTGCTAAGTAGAGGACTCTACAGGTCAACACAGATCGCGTCGCAGTCACTATGCCATGGGTTCAGTCTATGCTATACTCCCTCTTTGTCGCGCAAGCAAACGCTGCTCATGATCATATACACGCTATACTACTCAGAATATCCTAGTCATCTATAGATGAGATCTTAGATGCCTAATTGCCTCTGACATCACCCTCTGTCTCCGTGATCTGCTGACAGGAGAATCAATGCTGAAATCAATGCGCCGTCCTCTCGAGCACACTTACCACAGAGAGACATATTCTCACGATGACACATAGCGATAACTCTATTGAAACTGCCATCCAGCTCGCTCAGTATACATGCCAAATAGATATACACATCACACACATAGCCTCACGACACATCCTACTACACGCAGGCGCTTTCGTGCTGCTGATCAAACTATCATTTCACTGTTATCTCGATCATAACTAAGAGTATCTGTCGTGTCGATGATTATGTAACTTAGAAATCATGAGAACAAGATGTAATTAGAATACATAATCACACAAACAACACACAACGAACGTATTAACGAAAGACCTCTTAAGACCCTATATCAATACAAAGTAATCTCGCACAAGGACCTCACGGGATTCACGTCGCTCGACATATGAAGACCAGTCCATAACTCGAGTCAGAAATACTACTAAAATCTCGCATATAATGCCATTCATCATGACCTAGCGGGACTGACACAGTTTCTGCGCTGCTCACACAATGCTGAGCGATGAAAAGATCGTACCCTCTGATTGACCCCTCTCTAGGGTGGTCTGTAGCATCTCAACGTGGCTCCTACCAACATCCCATGTACCAATCCCATTAGCCTAACTCCCTAACTCAAACATCTAGAGGGACATCACTCATATCGACAAAATCCATAAAGGTCCTCCCCTCGAATGGAATAAGGGTCGTCCCTCGCTGATGTATCTATCCTGCCTAGCCAGCACCGCTCTGAACTCCCCCGACCTCATGACAGGGGTAGGGAGAATAGAAATGCACCTCTCCAAAGAGGTAAACAACTCTCGGAAATCTCAATATGAGTAGGGCATTGGGTGTGGTGATGGTAATCGGTGGTAATGAGATTGATACTGAGTAAAAGTGTGATGGGTGGGGTGATTAAGGCCAGAAGCCTATCGACCCTCTTCCCAAGGAGAAGTGAATATGGATGCTCCCCTCGGATAGATACCTGGCGTCAACGGTTGTACCGGGTAGGACAGAGTCGGCCGGAGCTAGGTGCTCCTCCTCTACCACATCCTCATCCTCGTCCTCATCCTCATCATCATCAACATCCCCATCAGCAGGGTAGTCAGCTGGATCCTCTTCGGGATCCGCTCGTCCTCGCTCCGCTCCTCCTCCGGATCAGACTCAGGAACATATCCTGGTGAATCAGCAGTGGGTGAGGCAACAAGCAGCAGTAGTGGCTCTCCTCGGCCAGGATATCACATCCTCCTGTGGCATGTAACTCAGGTTACTCGACACAGGAACAAAGTCCCATGGGGGAGGTGACTGCGGGCTCCTCTGGGGCCAGGTATTATCAGGCGATGGTGGAACCTCAGGGCCAGGTATGTAGTCAGGCGATGGTGGAACCTCAGGGCCAGGTATGTAGTCAGGCGAATGGGTGGAACCTCAAGGCATTAGGTAGATAGTCAGGCGATGGTGGAACCTCAAAAAAAAAAAAAAAAAAAAAAAAAACAAAAAAAAACAATCCAGCCATTATGTAAAGCATATGGTCCTCTGGCATAAATGGTGGTCCCATCGACTCCTGGTGAACCGATGTCTGAATCGTCCTCAACTGGAAAGGATACTGATGTGTATGTAACTGTAGAATGCTCAGAATCTGACATGATAATATCTGAAATCAAAATTAGCTTATATAAGTATGCTAATATAAGACTCTTATAGTAATATACATTTATATTATAACATGTATATCAATCATGCATGCATCTAGCCTAACCGACTAATGCACAATTAGTGTATGTATGTCCCGTGAAAACCCCTTTGTATGAATGCAATGTTTGAAAACGGTTATAGTCCAGCAAAAACATTTGACCTGGTTCTCTATAACCTTGGCTCTTGATACCAATCTGTAACACCCCCAAATTGGGTCGCAGCGGAATAAGGGTCCGGGGCGTGTTACTTCTCAGATCAATAACACAAGATAATATAAGAACGACCAAAAAGTCGTTTAAAACTGATACATTAGATTTAATAAAGTATGTGTTACAAAAGCCCGAAGCTTTACTTGTTATTATTACAAAGATTTCCAGCCCATAACAGATATACAAAATGTAATGCGACTAAATCTTTAATGCATGACTTCAAAATATAACCACCAATGTATCCTTCGCACCTCGTGCTTAATGACCTCCTGAAAAACATTGCATTTAAAAACGTCAACATAAAGTTGGTGAATTTCATAGGTTTATGTAAATGTATATGCAGGACCGCAAGACTTTCCCAGTGATAATGCAACAGATGCAGACATCACAAAATGTAATTACGTTTTCCTAAGCTCATGACACCGAAGCTCGACATAATTGAATACAATATATAAATATTGCCTACATTGCCCGTGATGATGTTCAACCCGTAACATCCAGTATCTGACATGATATACGTTCGTTTCCAGTGATAGCTAGTCACCCGAACGGGGAGGTCAATCCCAAATAGATCTATCTATAATCATTCGCGCTCACATTCCAGTAATTGACAGTTCATGATTCATGGGCATAGTGGGTTATCGCTACTTAGGCAAAACGTAATCATGATAAAATGTACACTTGCGTCCAATTTGTAAAACATGCATATGTTTCTCACCCCAAAAACTTGTAATTTAATAATTGTAAAACATGGGGCTATGAACTCACCTTGAGTGAGTAAACTGATAACAAAATATCCCAAGTAAAAACGCGTCACGCTAACGCTCGAATGCAACCTAGTTAATATAGGTCGAATCAGTATTCAAGTACGTTGTCTAACAACAACTGTATATAATCCTATATAGTTATCATCGTACTATCGTTCGGGCTATCATAATTTAAGAGGTCATGACATGACGTACGAGGAGTTAGGACACTTTAAATCGTAAATCCAACAACTCGTCAATACGCCATCCGAAGAAGCCTCATTATGAAATTCCCTAGTAATATAGCACTTCGATAACTAATAACATATATATTCTATATAGCTATATCACCATCTAATCGTTTAAGTGAAATCGTAATTATAAAGTAAAAACGTTTATAATTACGCCTTTAGTAAAAATGACATAACTTTGTCGTTTTAAGCCCGTTTCTCGCGTTTCTTACGCCCACGCTTTCGTATTAAGACGAGTGATCATAAAATCATATTTTTAGGTTTTTGAGATTCTATGATGAATAGTGTTTTTACTGTTCATAACAGCTATATAATTGTTTTTATACTTTTAATTAACGTAAAACCCGTTTTTGTCGTATCTTATTCGTTATAGCTCTGTTTTTAGCGATTCTTTCGAACACGTTCTCGTAATTGAAAGTTTTATCATATTATTGATGTTTACAAAGTATAAGTTACTGCCATGAATAGTAACTTTTTATAAAATTTGTTTTATAAAGTATTTAGCGTCGTAAACTCGAAACTAGCGTATCTTCTTCGTTATAAATCGGATTATCGAGTTTCTTATCATTTTGGAATCCTCATGAGATGTACTATCTTTATAAAATATAATATGGGTGCTTCCAAAATCGAACCATTTCGAATTAACAAACAGCCCATTAAATATTTTTTTTTCCAAAAATTTTTTAAAACTTGTTTTTTTTTTATATGACTTTTTACTGTTACCACTTTGTTACAAACCCATTAGAACCCTAATAATATCTTATGTCTTTAACATATAATAGGTCCCCCCCCCCCCCCCCCCCTCCATTAGGTCATGTTTTGTCCAAGAGAGTCCATAGTATCAAGAGCACAAGTCCTTGCAATACTTTCACATCTAACTTAATAAGAAAACTTTTAGAAACCCTAATTTGTTCATATATATGTTTACTCTTAAGCATCATGTTAAAACACTTATACATCCCTTTTAACATCATATTAGCATCCATATGACGCAAATTCAAAAAGTTCAACACAAACATTGACAATAATGTAAAAAACCATTTAAACATAGTTCAAGAGTACCCTAGAAGGTGATTTAACTAAGTAAAGCATATAGAACAAGTAAAATCTTAAATGAATAGATTAAGCTTTTTGATATAACCTGTGTGTGATGATTAGAGATAAGAATGATAATCACACCCTTCTGATTAAAACTCTTGCTTGAAAAATAGTGATGAAACCCTAATTTTTATTACCAAAAACCCAATCTTGCAAACTTCTAAAACCCCTTTCAAAGCTTAACCACCCCATCAATTTTTCTAGAATACCTTAAGTAGATATGTAAACAATAATAAATGGTGAATAAAATATCAAACTATGAATTATGTTTGAGGGGGTTTTGAGCCGTGGGATAAGGTAGAGATAAAAGGAAAGAGTTTTGAAATTATCTTGTAAAGGAAATGTCTTTGTGAGTCTTCTATGACCCTTGCATGCTCTATTTATACACTTGGTAGATATTTGTGTGTCCTAGTTGATGAATGAAAGGTGGCAAAGCTTCTTGAAGAAGATGATTGACATGAGAAACAGATAGGCTTTATTTAGAGCTTATTCTTTGGTCCAAGTCATGGTTCAAGATGCATAAGATATTTTACAAAGCTTCTTGGTGACTCTTCTTGGCTTATCCTAGTCATATTACACGAAATATATGTATATGTATAAGTTAGATATGTATTTGATCCCTTAAAAAATGTAAAACTTTATTATAATAAAAGTATAATGTAAGTATATACTTAGAAAAAATGTAAAACTTATACATAGTAGTTATGATTTGATCTTCATAAGAATATGTATAAATTATAAATACTTGAAGTTTTTAAAATAAACTTAAGTATTGAGTACAAATTTTTGGTATTTGATGAAGCCGTAGATAAGTTAACGGGCTTCCCGGGAAGGAGCTTAAACTTACTTATTCGCGAAACACACAAATTTTGGCAAATGTTTAAACAACTTCACATCAACATCTCTCTTGCCGATGCTTTGATTCTAATCCCGAAATACCAAAAAGATGCTTAAAATTATCCTTTCCAATGAAGAGAAACTTTTAGAGCTAGCAAATACACCCCTCAATGAAAATTGCTCAGTGGTTATCCTAAAGAAGTTACCCGAGAAACAAGGAGACCCTGGGAAATTTCTCATTCCGTGTGGTTTTAGTGAGCTCAAGTGCAAGGCCCTAGCCGATCTAGGTGCTAGCATCAACTTGATACCACTCTCGGTTTGGAAAAAGTTAGGTTTACCTGAGCTTATTTCCACCCAAATGACCCTTGAACTTGCTAACCTGGAGATTTGCACTCCGGTTGGAATTGCAAGAGATGTCTTTGTTCCGGTTGTAAAGTTCACATTCCCAGCCGATTTCGCCATCGTTGATTATGAAAACCATCCTCGTGTCCCCCTCATCTTAGGAAGACCTTTCTTACGGACCGCTCGTGCTTTGATTGACGTTCACGGAGAAGAAATGATTCTCCGTGACGGTGACGAAAGATTAATCTTGAATATGAGAAATGATACTTCAAGATATTCTAGCAAGCCTAAAAAAGAATCAATCAACATGATTGACATCTATAATGTCTCTCATGAAGCTTATCTTGAGGACTTGTTTACAAATGAAAAGATAACAAATCATCAAAGTGGCAATCCCACTTTTTCTTCTCATACCGATTTAACTTCACCAGAAGTTATCAATCCATTGAGTGGCAATCCCACTTTGATTTCAGAACCCGTGACCAAGTCTTCTTCTTCCCCCATAATTACTTCCTTCGAAGAAAGTGAGTTAATTTGGGAAGAATTCGAAGCTTATCTCGCAAGTGATTCATTTCCATCGGGAAATGATGATCCTGTCGACCTTTTACTCGAGGAGTTCGCTGATGAACTCGGTCTTAGCACATTTCCACCGGTAATTGATTACCTTCCCTTTGACGCCGAATCCGATCTTCAAGAAATTGAGTATTTGCTTAACCATGATCCTATCAAGGAAATGGATTATATTCTCGAAGATTTGGTTGATTCTTTTGATGACAATCTTGTTGATATCATTTTTGAGATGTTCACCGATGAACATGCTCTTGATTACTCATCCCCACCATTATGGGATGATTATGATGATGAACTTTTTGATCTTGAGACCGTTAATGATAATACATATGATGATCCATTTGAATCCAAGGAAGAGAAAATCAAAGAGTCTAAACTCTTGATTGATGAACTTGATCTTCCTGGATCAAGTAATTTCCTTCCTTTTCCCGAATGTGACTTGGTTTTTCTATGAGGATTTTTCTGAAGTTGATGCTTTGTCTTCGACCAACAACGAGGACAAGGTATTTAATCCGGGTATACTCATTCATGAGAACCATTTTGAAGTCACCAACTGTGCAACACCGGATAAGAATGTAAAGAAGATATCTAATGCTTCTTTAATTCTTGAGGATTTTAATCCTCCTCTTTATGAACTTCCTTTCCACAAAGAAGTTCCCGGGTCCGAAACTCTACTCTCGTTTTCATCCGAACATAAGGAAAAAGTTTTCAACACCGGGATTCTCATTTCTAAAAGAGTTAATACTTCTCTTCTCCCAGAATTATCTCATCGGGACTCTAAAGCTTTCAAAGTCATTAAAATTTTTGAAAGCCCGATGGAGATTTTTCCTTGCTCTTATGGAGAGGACATTCGTGTTTTGGATGTTCCGTGTCTCCACTTCTATCCCCCTTGACAAGCTCAAGTATGGGGGGATCGGGTCAAGCTAAGTGACCTTAAACAAGCGCTTTGTGGGTGGCAACCTATGCTTATCCTAATATGATTATAACAGTAGTAATGAATAAGTATGTTGTGTGAGAGGCTCGCCATTCCATTTTTCGTGTATTATGTTTTGTGATTGTATGTCCAAGATTGCCTGGATTTTTGAAGTCTCTCGTGCTCTGGTTTTTGTCCTTCGTTCACTCAAGCTTCAAATCCTCAGCTTTATTTTGGGAATCCAATATCCAAATCTTATCGACTAACGTTTATCTTTAAGCATACTTAATAATACTTAATAAATGGCTAGGATTTACGTAGAGACCCTTCTTAAAACATTGAGGACAATGATAGTCTATATGAGGGGGGGGGGGGGGGGAAATCTATCGATTTAGATTGTGCCTGTAGTCATTGTTTTACCGCGTAATCCCGTTTTTTTATTACCACCAAAATACCAAAAAAACGAAAATATTTAAAAATTTCAAAAATAAAATAAGTGTTTTTGGTCACAATATTTGACTTGTTCCGGCGGGCTAAATAAAATAAATTTTGACCCGATCGATCGTTGTATGAGCTGTAGCCTTGGTTCCTTAACTTTTAGACTAAGCGTTCGCCTGGATCACGCGAAAGGGACAGAGAAAATGATAGAGTTAAGTATAGTTTAGAATGCTAAACAAGATTAGTTGAAATCTAAGAGCTCATAAGTGTTACTTTGTGGCTTTTCTTTCCAACTTCTATAAACCGACTAATAATACGTGCTCTCTTCAAAAATTAAACTTAAATCAACAATTTTTGAAGTATAGTCGATATCAATAATTTTAGTTCAAATTTATACTTAAATTTTCTAAAACGAAATTTTCTCTATATCATTGTAATTTTAAGTTTTCTTTAAAAAAATAAGGTAATAATAATAATAAACTGTGGGCTAATAAAAGTTTACTGCATCTTGCCGGCTCACAACCGATGTTGCAGTCTTCTAAATAAGGCACATAGTATTTATCCGAGACTGATAAAAGTTTGCTGCATCTTGCCGGCTCACAACCGATGTTGCAAAAGCTCAAAAAGGTCGAGGATTTACATTGTATCATGGTTATATTAATGTTAAGTGTGAAATAATGTGAATTAATAAATATAGGGAAAATCTCTTTTTCTTAAATTTAAATATGCTTTTGAACTAAGACTATTTCATTTTGAGTTGTGATTTTAGGTACAACGGAAATCCAAGGGTTATATAGAAACCGAAGGTCAGTGCGTCCCATACTAGTCTCTGTGGGGTGTCAAATCCTGGTCACTTAGCCGCAGGTTGGGAATGTGGCCGGAACGAAAGTCGCTACATGGGACGATCCTCCTCGCCTTCAAACTCATTACTCTCAGGTGGAACGTGAAGCATAAAATTTTGCAAAACGTTGATCCATGGTTGAAATTCGAAATGGCACATTCACCTAATATACATATAATTGTCGGGAGTGAAAAGTTCACAAGTTACAAATATGAGTATTGTTAGCATCTTACTTATATTTAACGGTGATTTCCCGTTTAAGCTTGTTTGGAATAAGTGAAAAGGTCAGGAACAATGAATTTATATTTTTAAAAATCCTTTTTAGGGCATTTTATTATGAAATGTTTACTTTTGTCAATGAACCCAAGATTATAACATAACGAAAGTGCAAACATGTTAGTTAGTTGCTTAAAAAGAAAAGTACAAAAAAATGAGAAAAATGAAAAGAACAAAAATAATGTATGGTAGATTAGTGTAAATAAAAAAAATAGGTCAAAACAGGGATTTCTAAATCTTGATCTTTAAATTCCCCCTTGATGATTAGCTACTTGTCGAGGGTAATTATTTCGAGGGGGATATATGAGATTCTTGGTTTTTCTAAATTGTGTACTTATGGCATTGCGTAAGGACACGACAAAGTATATAGTATTATGGATTTTGGTTATTTTTTTTGCTTAATTACACATACCATTTTCTATAAAACCGAACTTAAATGACCAAAAACGTACCAAAAATACATTGTATGTGTATGTTTTCATTTATATTGTGCAGGAAACGGATATCAATGAAAAGGACGAAAAACGAAGCCAAAAATGACAAAACCGAGCACGGAATGGAAGAGCGTGAAAAAGACAAAGTCAAAATCAAAGTCAAAGTCAAAGTCAACCCCGACAAAGTCAAAGGTCAAAGCCGAAGCCGTAACCGAAGAAATATTAAATGGCCCCACCCGATACCCATAACAATTGGCTGTGTCAGCCCATTTAAAAACATTATTAAGACAATAAAAAAAAACCCAAAACCTCATTAAGGTTAAAACAATGCCCCATATACAAGCCCAAAGCCCAAACCATTTAACTGTTGTTAGCCATATAACCCTTAACAGCCTTAACTCGTTAGTCCTAAAGGACTGTGGGTGCAAACCCACCATACACGTTCAGGGACTAAAATTGCCAACCCACAAAACCTTTTAACACCACAAGGACTTAACTTGCAATTATACCATACAAAATGGAGGACCATTTCTGTCAAAACCCCCACAACTTTTACCCTGCTAAAACCAAACCAAATTTACCCGCCAAAACCCCATTGACCCTGTTCACCCATCGTTCTCAACCTCGTTTACTATTCCAACCAGCCAAAAACATCACTTTCCCTTAAACCCTACCCCATAACAGTCCAATTGCCATTTTGGCAATCCTTCAACATCTTATTGGGCAACAAAAATCAAGGGTTAAGATCGTAGACCTTAGGGACAAAGAAAATTCAATGGCTTATATGAGTTTGGGATTCTACTCACACAACTAACACAGCTTTGAATCTTCTCAGTGAAGAAACATAACAGGAAGAGACGCAAGACTAAGGATATGTTTAATCTAAGTATAGGACAATGTAGTTCATTGTCTAGTCGAATTTTGTTTAGTCAAGTCTTGGTATAAAAAATTTGTACCATTATTAATACTGCCTTTTTAATATTGTCCATTTAAATTTCTGTCATTTATTTAAAGCATTGTAATCCATTTTTCCAGTTAATGAAAAGTTTAACGTGTTTTTTTCATTAATCAATGTCATTACATTAATTGTCACTTACATACTGTTTTAAAAGTTCTTATAGAAGGCTATTTGAATCACTCAAAGCTTATATAAAAACTTGTTTACCTTTTTGTCTTAAAAAAACAAAAAAAATCACAAAAAAACAGTCACCCCTCAAATACCTCAGCTATTTGGATGATAAGCTAGCCTTGGAAGAGCTTATAGACCATACTAGCTTGTCTTTGACAAGCTAGAGCTTGTAGATCACTTTATTTACCCTGTTTTGAGCAAGGGTTTTGTAAGTTTCTATTTTCCAATTTTTTGCGCTATTTACTATTCAAGTGTCTTATTACTGCTACTTTCACTTATTGTGCTTATTTATGTTTGTTTATGCTTAAATGTCTTGGCATTGTCTTAATTGTCATTTATTTAAGTTTACTCAAACTGTCTTTATTTTTGCCTTTTAGACTGCTTATAGCTTATTCTTATTTTCAGTGCTTATTAGTTTGGAATCAGCGATATTTTTTTGCTTAACTTTGCTTTGTTACACTGTTTTCTATAAAAAACTTTGCATAAATCACCAAAAAATCAAGTGTTGTAAAAAGTTTTTGATACTTAAAGGGGTGTTTGGGATAAGAGTCTAAAGTGGGTCAAATTGGTTAAAAACTTGTTTGGGTCACTTTTCCAACTTTGGCAAGCTTTTTTTTAGTCACTTTAATCTGTTTTTGAAGTTTTTTATAAATCTTAAAGCTTGTTTTTAAGTTTTGTCTATTAGGTGTTTAAGACTGTTGGTTTAAAAACAGTTTGAAATTGCTTATTTGGTTAAGACTTTCTTAACAGCTTTAAAAGGGTTGATTTGTATTGTTCTTTTCAGTGTCAAAATGCAAAGTGATAGTCTTTTTAGTTTACTTTTGTTTTGACCAAATCTGTCATAATTTGGTCAAGTCCCTTTTAAGTTAAAAACAACCCTTTTCATTTACAAACTTAGACAAGTTAAAGTAGTTTTTAGGTCTTGTAATTTCTTGCATAAATAGTGGGTAGTGCTAATTTTATCTGTTTCAGCTTATTATGTAGTGTTAACTTAATTTACTAGCTTATTTTTAGGCTTGCATAAAACTATTTGTCTTTTTCAAGAAAACCAAAAAAATAGCACAATGTTTGAATCAGCCTATTCTTAAGCCTTTTTATTAGCTTATATGAGTTTCAAACTCATTTCTTTTTTTTTTTTGATTTTAGGAGCTTGTTGGATAAGCTTTAAGGGCATATAGGCCGTATAGCCATAAGGATCCATTAAGCTGCTTTAAATTAAGCCCAAAAGTGCCTCTAGAGGCTGTTTGTTAACAGTTTTAAGCCAATTTTGCTTATTTGAATTCTGAGGTTATAGCTTATTAGGATTGCTTAAATTTTGTTTAGACCTGCTTATTAGGTTAGCTTTAGAGTACTTATAGCTTATTTAACCATAGGTTGAGCTTTTTGAAGCTTATTTGCTAGTTTGGTTTTAGTGCAAAAGTCCTTAAGTCTTTTTTATCTGTCTTGTTGCTGTCCATGTCTTTCAGCTTATCTAGGTAGCTTAATTTTAGTCACTAGTGCTTATTAGGGTTAGGACTTTAGATGTTTAGCTTTTTTTTTCTTTGGTTGCTTATTTGTGCTTAAATTAGTAAAACAGTTAAGTTTTTTTACTTAGTTAAGAAAAAGTAATTTCTGTCAACTTTCTTGGCTTAATTCCTAGCTTATTTTTGAGTTTTACAAAAAGTAACTTTTTTAAAGTTTGTTATTTTAGCTAGTTTTATAAGTTTTAAAAAGAAAATTCAAAAAAAAATGTGTTTTATAAAAGATAGGTCACAAGGGTCGAACCTGTGACCTCCCCTTTGCATACTCAAGGCATTTAACACACACTCTGCTAACCATCGGTACCACTAGGACCATCTGGTTAATTTATATACCATTTTTACCCCTTTTGCCTAACAACTTATTTAAGCTTATTTTTGGCTTATTTCAATAAGCTCTTTTCACCAATTTATTTTTCTTAGGTTTAGCATTAATCAAAGCACTTTTCCTTAATTTTTTTAGATTTTTCCCATTTCATTTAGTATTTTTAATTAATTTTTCTTTTCAAAACAGTTTTTAATTCATAAAAAATCTACCAAAAAATCAAAAAAATATAAATCCTTTTTTTAAAATTTTCTTTTATCATTTAGCACTTAAGAAAATTAAATTTACATCCGTAGGGTTAAAATTTCACAATTTGGTTTTTTAAAGAACGGGTTTTGATTCTCGTTCTTGTTTTTAGGTTTTCAACTTAATTGCTTTCGTTTTTAGGTTTCTTTTATTTGTCTTTGCTTATTATTAGTAGAATTAGGAATCTAAACCAAAAAATCATTGACTCATTCAAAAAACGCAATCACGAACGTAATCGATTCTCAATTCACGCCTCAACAGGAAACGACCCAGGAGATTTTAGATTTTACTTTGGTTAAAAGTAATTTCGTTGAATCCTATGGAATACGTATATTATATATATTATAATTACCCCTAAAAAGGCAATTATCAACCTTTCTTGAGGACGGCACGAGCTTTGATTGATGTTCACGGTGAACAAATGACCCTTCGACATGATGACCAATCCATAACATTCAAAGTTGGTAATACTAAGACATTCTACTACAATACTATTGAATCTGTTAACCGAGTCGATGTTATCGACGTAGCTTGTGAGGAGTTTGCTCAAGAAGTACTTGGATTTTCGAACATTTCCAAGAGTGGCAATCCCACCCCAGCTTTGGAACCAATCCTTTCTACTTCTCCCCCCTCTCACTCCTTTTGAGGGAGGTGGCTTCATTTTGGAAGAAATCGAAGCTTGTATTACTAGCAAATCAATTCCACCGGGAATTGATGATGCCGACTTCGATCCAAAAGAAGACCTTCTCACCCTTGAAAGATTGCTTAATTTTGACCCATCTTCCACCCTCCCTCCGGAAGATCAAAAATTTGAGGAACTTAAGACCGTTGAACCTTCTAGTGATGTACTCCCCAAGCTTGAGCTCAAAGACTTACCACCTCATCTTGAGTATGCGTTTTTAGAGGGTACCGATAAATTACCCGTCATAATCGCTAAAGACTTAAAAGATAAGGACAAGACCGCTCTTCTTAAGGTTCTTAGATCACATAAGCGTGCCATAGCTTGGAATATTTTGGATATTAAGAGAATAGATCTGAAGTTTTATACTCATAAGATTTTGATAGAAGATAATGTTAAACCCGCGGTCCAACATCAAAGACGGGTTAACCCAAAAATTCACGAGGTTATCAAGAAAAAAGTTATCAAACTTCTTGAAGCCGGATTAATTTATCCCATCTCCGATAGCCTGTGGGTTAGCCCCGTCCATTGTGTACCCAAGAAAGGTGGTATAACCGTAATTGAAAATGATGATAATGAATTGATACCTACTCGATTAATTACGGGATGTCGTGTATGCATTGACTACCGAAAGTTAAATGATGCCACCCGTAAAGATCATTTCCCATTACCGTTTATGGACCAAATGCTTGAGAGACTAGCGGGAAACGATTACTATTGTTTTCTAGATGGTTTCTCGGGTTACTTTCAAATACCAATTGACCCAAAGGACCAAGAGAAGACCACCTTCACTTGCCCTTATGGAACTTTTGGCTACCGACGCATGCCTTTTGGCTTATGTAATGCTCCGGACACGTTCCAAAGGTGCATGATGGCCAATTTCCACGACATGATCGAGGAAACAATGGAGGTATTCATGGATTATTTCTCGGTCTTCAAGGATTCTTTCTCTTCATGCCTCTCCCATTTAGACAAAATGCTCAAACGGTGCGAAGACACCAATCTTGTTCTAAATTGGGAGAAATGCCATTTCTTGGTAAAAGAAGGCATTGTTCTTGGACATAAAATTTTAAAGTCCGGGATTGAGGTCTACAAAGCTAAAGTTGATGTTATAGCTAAACTCCCTCATCCGACTTCCGTTAAAGGCATTCGATTTTTTTTAGGTCACGCCTGGTTTTATCGTCGATTTATTTAAGATTGTTCTAAAATCGCCTGGCCGATGACCCATCTTCTTGAAAAAGATACCCCTTTTATCTCCTCAAAAGAATGTGTTGAATCGTTTAATATACTTAAGAAGAAATTGACCGAAGCACCAATTCTTGTTGCCCCCGATTAGGACCTACCGTTTGAGATTATGTGTGATGCTAGTGACTTTGCGGTAGGTGCGGTCTTGGGGCAACGTAAGACCAAACATTTTCAACCAATACACTATGCAAGCAAGGCTATGACCGACGCTCAAGCTCATTATACTACTACGGAAAAAGAGCTTTTAGCCGTAGTGTATGCTTTTGAGAAATTCCAGCCATATCTTGTCTTGTCGAAAACAATAGTGTATACGGACCACTCGGATCTTAAGTATCCTCTCGCTAAACAAGATGCTAAATCAAGATTGCTTCATTGGATTCTCCTACTCCAAGAATTTGATGTCATTATCCGTGATAAAAAAGGAGCGAAGAATCTAGCGACCGACCACTTATCAAGACTTGAAAATCCCCACCAAGATGTTCTCGAGAACAAGGAAATTACCGAAACATTCCCTCTCGAGACACTTGGTATGGTTACCTTTCGTGGTAATGATAGTACCCCATGGTTTGCCTATTTTGTAAATTACCATGCGGGGAATTTTGTTGTGAAAGGGATGTCGTCCCAATAAAAGAAGAAATTTTTCAAGGACGTTAAGCACTGACCCCTATTTGTTTAAGATTTCTGCGGATCAAGTGATCCGTCGGTGTGTTTATGGCCAAAAAGCTTTTGATATCCTCATAGCTTGCCATAACGGGCCCACCGGGGGACATTATGGTGCCAACTACACCGCCAAGAAAGTTTTTAACTCAGCATTCTTTTGGCCTACCATTTACCGTGATGCCCATGACTTAGTCACCCGTTGTGACGGTTTTCAAGGTCAGGGAAAAATCTCACAATGAGATGAAATGCCTCAAAACGCAATTCAAGTTTGTGAGATTTTTGACGTTTGGGGCATCGACTTCATGGGCCCGTTCCCGTCTTCACGAGGGAACAAGTATATACTCGTGGCCGTCGATTATTTGTCAAAATGGGTTGAAGCAAAAGCGCTCCCCACCAATGACGCCCGAGTTGTTTGCAAATTTTTAAAATCTCTCTTCGCCCGATTTGGGACCCCTCGTGCTATCATTAGTGATCGCGGTACCCATTTTTGCAATGACCAGTTTGCAAAGGTCATGCTTAAATACGGAGTTACTCACCGTCTCTCCACCGCGTATCACCCACAAACAAGTGGGCAAGTTGAGGTTTCAAATCGTGGTTTGAAACGCATTCTGGAAAGGACCGTAGGCGAACACCGTGCTTCGTGGTCCGATAAGTTGGATGACGCCTTGTGGGCCTTCCGTACCGCATTTAAGACACCCATCGGGTGCACTCCTTACAAGTTGGTGTACGGAAAGGCTTGTCATCTACCCATCGAGCTCGAGCATAAGGCCTATTGGGCCTTAAAGCATTGCAATTATGACCTTGTTACCGCGGGTGATCACCAAAAAGTTCAAATGAATGAATTAAATGAACTTCGTGATCAGGCCTATGAGAACTCTTTGATCTACAAAGAGAAAACAAAGAGGATCCATGACTCCAAGATCAAGAACCGCGTTTTCAACGTTGGTGATCGATTCCTCCTCTTTAATTCTCGATTAAAGATTTTCTCTGGCAAGCTTAAGACCCGCTGGACTGGACCATTCACCGTTACCCAAGTTTCCTTATGGCACCGCCGAGTTATCTCAAACCGACGGGCCAAACTTCAAGGTGAATGGTCATCGACTTAAACACTATTTTGGAGGGGACATACCACCGATGGTTGTCCCGGATCTCCAAAATTTCCCCATGGACCAATGAATTCGGGGACGGGTCAAGCTTAGCGACCTTAAACAAGCGCTTCGTGGGTGACAACCCATGTTTATCCTAATATAATAGTAGTAATGAATAAGTATGTTGTGATGAGGCTCACCTCTTCCTTTCTCGTGTGCTTTGTGTTTTTGTTGTATGTCCAGGATTGCCCTGGATTTTGAAGCCTCTCGTGCTCGTGGTTTTGTCCTTCGTTCACTCGAGCTTCAATCCTCAGCTTCATTATGGGAATCCAATATCCTAATCTTATCGACTAACGTTTATCTTTAAGCATACTTAATAAACGGCTTTAGATTTACGTAGAGACCCTTCTTAAAACATTGAGGACAATGTTCAATTCTAGTATGGGGGATCTATCGATTTGATTGTACCTGCAGCCGTTGTTTTTACGTAATCCCGTTTTTACCACCAAAATACCAAAAAAATGAAAAATTTTAAAAAATTTCAAAAATAAAATAAGTGTTTTATCACAATGTTGACTTTCCTGCTGGGTAGAATAAGAATAAATTTTGACTCGATCGAGCGTATTGAGCTCTAGCTTGTCCCTTAACTTTTAGACTAAGCATTCGCGGATCTTTTTATTAAAGATTTTAAATTTGCGAAGAACGAGAAATGATAGAGTTAATTATGAGTTAGATGCTAAACAAGGATTAGTTGGAAGTCTTAAGAGCTCATAAGTGTAGTTTGTGGCTTTTTCTCCCATAAGCTCCTTATCGGACTAATAATACGTGCTATTTTAGAAAATTAAACTTAAATCAATAATTTTTGATATTGAAGCTTTATTAATGTAGTCGACAACATTAATTTATTTAGTCGTAGTTCAAATTTATACTTAAATTTTCTAAAAAGAAGTTTTCTCTATATATCGTGGTAATATAAAAAAATGATGATGAAAAATAAGGTAATAAACATAATAAAAACTATGGGCTAATAAAAGTTTGCTGCATCTTGCCGGCTCACAACCGATGTTGCAGCCTTCTAAAGAAGGCCCATAGTGAGAATAATAATCCGAGGCTGCTAAAAAGTTGGCTACATCTTGCCGGCTCACAACCGATGTTGCAGCCTTCTAAAAGGTCGAGGATTTCCTTTGTTAAAAGTATAATTATGATAAGTGTGACATATGTGATTTAATAAATATAGGGAAAATCTTTTTTTCTTAAATTTAAATATGCTTTTGAACTAAGACTAATTCGTTTTAAGATTGTGGTTTTTCTAAATGAATTATTTTATTAACGGGAAGCCTAAGAATTTTTGAAACCTAAGGTCCGTGAGTTCCGATACTATTCTCTGTGGGGTGTCAAAAGCCTGGTCACCTAAGCTGGTCTCGGCTGGGATGTGCCAAGAAGAAAGTCGCTACATGGAATGATCTCGCCTTCAAAATCATAATTCTTGGGTGGAACGTAAAGCAATAGAAATTTTGCAATTTTCTTAAAAAGGTTGATCCATGGTTGAAATTCGGAATAAGCACACTAACATAATATATAATAATTGTCGGTAGTGAAAAGCCTACAAGTAGCAAATATGAGTAGTGTTGGGACATACAAGACAAAAGGTCAAAGTACTGCTAAGTAGAAAGTCAAAGTACTGCTAAGTAGAAAGTCAAAGTACTGCTAGTTAAAGATCGAAGTACTGCCGTGGATAAAGGAATCTTAAAGGATTATCATTTAAACGGTTATGTTAGTAATTATCTTGTAACAGTTATTTTAATGATTAGTATTGATTAGTGTTTATGTCATACAAGGACTGTACACCTACTAGAGTTATCCTTATGTTTATAAAAGGATCTCTAGGAAGGTATTAGAAGATATATGAACACGAACAGTAAAGCAACAATAGCAAAAAGCATTAGTTAGTGTTATTAGAGATTAGTATTGTATTAGGGATCTGCAATTTAGGCAGATTCAAAAGAGTTATAATAAAAAACGTTTGATTAAGCATTGTGTGTTCTTCTTGGTACTGCCAACTAGATTCCGCATAGTTGACAGTATATCAGTGTTTCATTAAGGAATATCGATCCTACATAAGTGTAAAACAGGATTAGGGTATAATGTTGTCCCACCTCCCTATACTAGGAATTTTATGCCACCAAAACCTGATTTAGTTTATCCTAGTCTAGATGATTTTGTTGATGTGAATGAGTCTGTTAGTGAGTATGTAATTGAAAAGTCTACTGTTGAGACTAATGAACCTAAGACTGCTAGGAAAGAAAATAGAGTCCCAATTATTAAGAATTGGGTGTCTAAAAATGAGGAGGAAGATGAGCCTAAGTTTCAAACAGTTAAGCCTAATTTTACAAAAATTGAGTTTGTTAAACCTAAAATTAATAGAAAACCTATTAAGCAAATTAGGCAAGAAACATACACAAGTCCTAGAGGAAACAAGAGAAACTGGAACCAAAAGATGTCTCAAAAATTAGGGAGTGATTTTGAGATGTTCAATAAAGCTTGTCATGTGTGTGGGAGTTTTAATCATTTGAAGAATGATTGAAATAACTGGTATAATAATGGAAGATTTGCAAAACCAGTTTGGACCAATGTTCAAAAGGTGAACAAACAGAATCTCTCTAAATTAACTCACCCTAGTCCAAAAAGGAACATGGTTCCAAGAACAGTCTTAACTAAGTCTGGCCCAATTTCACTTAATACTGCTAGACAAATTAATATTGTTCAACCAAGAACAGCAGTGAACAATGTAGGACCCATGAAAAATGTTATTAATAATGCATATTCATCTGCTAGAAGGCCTTTTAATAAAATAACAGCAGCTAATAATAGTAATTTCACTAAAAAGGTTAATATTGTTAAGGAAATAAGGGTTAATACTGCTAGGCCAAAAGCAATTCTTAGTGTTGTTAAGGGAAACAAGGGAAATGTTGTTAAGGCCTCAGCATGTTGGGTTTGGAGACCAAAGCATAAATTTTTAAACCATGTCTCTAGAAACAATGGTGCATCAATGTCCTTTAAAAGATTTGACTATATTGATGCACAAGGCAGATCCAAGTCAGTAATGGCTTGGGTCCCCAAAAGAAACTAATTTTCCTACCATTATGTGTAGGGTAATCCATAGCAAGATTTAAAGGATAAAGGAGTGATTGACAGTGGATGCTCTAGGCACATGACAGGAAACAGATCCTATCTTATAGATTATGAAGAAATTGATGAAGGATTTATTGCCTTTGGAGGAAATTCCAAAGGAGGGAAAATTACT
>BQNB010094239.1:0-26169 GCA_026074375.1 Tanacetum coccineum | reverse complement strand
GCAGTTTTTGTCTGTTTTTGGTCATTTAAGCTCGTTTTTAGAGGTAAAAGATATGTGTAATTAAGCACTTATCACCTTGCTATGGAGATTTAAGATCCGTGATTATGCACGAATCTCACAAGTCAAAATACTATATCCATCCCGGTTCGGAAAAGAAGTATCAAGACTTGAAAAAGCTATATTGGTGGCCCAATATGAAGGCAGACATCGCCACGTATGTTAGCAAATGCCTGATGTGTGCGAGGGTCAAGGCCGAACATTAAAGGCCATCAGGATTGCTAGTACAACCTGAGATACCCGAGTGGAATTGGGATAATATCACGATGGATTTTATCACCAAGCTTCCTAAGTCGTCGCAAGGTTTTGACACCATCTGGGTGATTGTGGATCGGCTTACAAAATCTGCCCACTTCTTGCCAATAATGGAAAATGATTCATTAGACAAATTGGCAAGGTTGTACTTGAACAGGATAGTAACAAGACACGAGATACCTGCCTCAATTATCAGTGATCGTGATGGAAGATTTACTTCAAATTTTTGGAGATCATTTCAGAAAGCTTTGGGTACAGATATTAGTATGAGCACTGCGTATCATCCAGAAACTGACGGCCAGAGCGAGAGAACCATTCAAACTCTCAAGGACATGCTACGTGCTTGCGTGATTGATTTTGGCAAAGGCTGGGATAAATATTTTCCATTGGCCGAGTTTTCATACAACAACAGTTATCACGCTAGCATAAAGGCCGCCCCTTATGAGGCACTGTATGGTCGAAAATGTCAATCACCGGTGTGTTGGGCCGAGGTTGGGGAAGCCCAACTGACTGGTGCGGAATTGATCCAAGAAACAACGAAAAGTCGTCCTGATCAACAAAAGGATGCAAGCTGCCTCAGGATGGGGAACAAAAGAGCTATGCCGATCGAAAAGCGAAAGCGCTGGAGTTTGTGTTGGGGACAGGTTAAGCTCAGGTCTCACCTTGGAAGGGGTCTACGTTCAGTACGACGGGGAAACCTGACCCGAAGATAGTTGGACCTTTCAGGGTGTGTAGCCAAAGTTTAGGAAAGATGCCTACAGGCGGAACTTCCTCAAGAGTTGAGCAAGTTCACCATACTTCCATGATCTAATATGAAGAAAAGTTACGCTGTATTAACCTTTATGCATGCCGTTAGAAAGGGGGGAAAAGGGGAAGGATTCATAGTATGACGATAAGCTCCAGTTTGGTGGAAGAAGCCGTTGAAATCAATGGAACGGGAGAATCAAATGATTGAAGCGAAGCCGTATACCGAATGTTAAGTTCCTTGAACCTCTAGGCGGGGCCCTGAGTTCACCTAAACGTGAAATTCGTTCAAACAAAATACCCACAACTCTTCACAACCGACTTCGTCATCCACTACGAGGTCCATCCCCTACGTGGTCACTAATTTATTTTGACCCGCTACCGTTTACTTTCATTTTGCTTACAGCTAAACCGCGTATACATAAATAACCCATTTGATGGTTTAAAACGGCCATCAAATAAATTAAGGCCACATCCACCAAGTAATAATAATTAATACGAGATAATATAAACTTTGGCGTGTTTTATTTTTGGTCACGTAAAAGGTTACGTTTCGCAATAAAATACATTTGGACATACCCCGGAAATACCTAGACTCAAACCAATACCCACTTTGAAACCTTAAACACAAAAATTAAATCAAATTTGTATATGTGACCCACTAAGGGCCGGTTACACACACAAACACACCTAGAAAATCTCCTAATGATCCTCACAAGTACTTGTACATCTCCTAGTTAATTAATATGAGTCCTAATTGTCTCCACTAACCCATTACACATTGGATAATAACCAATGAACCCTCCCTTGCCCCTTTAGGTCACGAAACATGCATGTGAATAGTACAAATCTTAAGATATAAGCATCATAACCAAATCATGTTACAAGAATACTCTAAATAAGACAAGAACTTGAGTGGTTTAAAAAACAAGTGAATTAACTAGAAACTTCAAAAACCACCTCCTGAAGCCACGATTTTGAGGTTTGGTTTTGGTTTGTATTGTGACCTAGGAGAGTGTAAACTCCACTTTGGCTATAACTATACACTCACACTTAACACTTAACATCTACAACTCACACACACTCAAACCATAATCATATATACTCTCTCCCTATTCGGTTTCAAACCGCAAATAAACCCTCCCTTTGATCTCATTCGAACCCACAAACATTTTCAAGTGTCATACAGTTATTTTTTTTTTTTTTTTTTTTTTATTTTTTTTTTTTTTTTTTTTGTTGTGTTTTTTTTTTTTTTTTTTTTGTTTTTTTTTTTTTTTTTTTTTTTTTTATTTTTAAGGAGTTTACACGAGCTCGGTTGACATTTACAAAGTATTGATGCTTAGTATTTGTTATTGATCACGTTTTACACACGAAGATTGCCACATTACTTGCATACACTCAAACAAGGCGCTAGGACCTTTGTAAGTCACATTCAAACTCATGACAATCGTATTATGCGTATTCTTTTTGTAATGACTAGCTTATGGGTCAAATGTAAGTTGATATAGCACACATAGCTTGAGAACACGCATGATAAATGAAATTAAGGGACGCCATGCTGCGTATTATGAAATACACTTAACAACTAGTGTGGTGGAAAAACTATAAAGAAACCAAGTAACGTTTTAGTTAATAATAAGATTTTGAAACCCATCCGTTATGAGAAAAACCAATACGAAAACTCATAAGAAAAACACGACACAATGGGCTTTGAGTATAACACGACTTAGACAAATGTTTTCATGTGTAACACGACTAGTGTATAGGGGCTAACAAATGAAATATAATTGCTAAGACTATTTTTGAATCCTATATATGGTTAGAGAAACCAATGGACCTCTCACGATCCAACATGCCACGTTCGGGCCCAACCGGCCCAACGACCTATTAGTGAAGGCTCTTAACTTATAATTAAGCTCCCATGAGCTTATCGAAGGCTTATATAAAACATGAACCCGTAGGAAAGAATCAAATGTTTAAGAAAACTTACGGGCCACAAGCGGGCCCAATAAGGCCGAACAAGCCCAACAGTAGGACCCACAAAGTGGTAATAAGCTCTACGAGCTTATTAAGGTGACCTACGAGCTTATAAAACTATATAGGCCCTTTATACCATTTAAAAACCAAACAAACCTTAATGGACCTTGGAAGCTAATTTTATCAGTAAATTGTTGTTTGGGCCAACGAGCCCAATAAGCAACAAAATAAGCTCATCCGAGCTTATCAATAATCCAAACACTTAAGCAAACTTAAAATAACTTGAACGAATGCATTGTACTACCCAGACTAACTATAACATTACCAGTTGTAACCATTATGGTACTACCAGTACTAATGACAACATTATTCTACCAGGAGTAACTAATATTGTCACACCCCGCCAAGGCGGAAATGCGAGGCATAACATGAAAGATATTAACATAGCACATGGTATCTTTATAGAGGAATACTAAATAGTGTAATAAATGTAAAGACATAAACGTGGTCATGAAACAGCCAAAAAAAAAAAAAACAACGACCAAATATGAATGATAAGAATTACCAACCATAGCAGGCTTATAAAATCAAAACAAAGTCCTGAGAAATCAAATTCCAACATATACTCAATAAACCTGGCATAGCAAAATCATATATCTTCAACTGCATCTTATGGTCTCACTAGCAACTCTCCTACATCAAATTTGAGATCACCTGAGTACCTGAAAACGACGCTAAAACACGTCAACACTAGGTTGTGAGATGCCAATAGGTTTAGACCCCAACCTCAAAACATTTCAAAACAATTCCAACATTACTGTGATAAAGATAAAAGTTGCATGGCATATCATGAACTATCACATACTACAAATCAATCAACTCAATTCAACACAATTCAAATCAATATAGCTCAAACAAAATAGCTCAACTCAAAAATAGTACCGCTCAACCCAAGTGGGAAGGAACAATCCCACGATCCCACGCCAACCGGCTCCACTTGTCAATTCAATTCAACACATAGCAAGTAATAGCCACACAGCACATGCATTTTTAAGCTCAACCATCAAATATCACAGTAATAAAACATCACATACTCAAGCATCATTTCCACCCCAATGAAAAATCTTAGAAAAGATAGGGGCTATGACACTCACCTGTTTGCGCAGCTACAAGCAATTCAAACTCCTTCCTTAACAACTATACACAATAAAAGAGATTCATGTTTACCTTAATGACGCGGTAAGCCTAAACGCTTAATCTAATATAACAACCCTAATGATGGACTAATATCATCTATACAATATGTAAAAAACTCTCTACACCATCATTTTATAACCTTCATTATATCTTTGTATTACACTTTACTTTATTTAAACACGTTTACAACTTTCTGCACTAATGCAGAATTTTACAAACCGACTTGTGCGACCTAAACGCACCACTTAAACACCTAAATAATTCTAACCAAAAATCATACATGTTCCTACATGTGTCTACTGCCTAACATGTGATTCCAAATCATCAATTGCATGTGTAACCTTCTCAAATAAAATCAAACTTTGAAACTGTCCCTAAATTCGGGTCTGATTGCACACTAAAAGTGGACCCTAAAAACATACATTAACTTCGAATGTGATTAAATTCCTTGGTGGATATTTAAATATGACCATAGCTTAACTACTGTAGAAGATATAGTCCCATTCAAATTTTAATTGGATTTTACTCCCCCGAAATAGACCCAAATCGGCCCGTACCTACTGTCAGACAACCTTTTTATGTAAAAGACATTTGAAGCTATCCGAACTCAAAATCATTCAAGGCTGGAGTTTAGAACTAGACTCGCAAGAACTTATCAAAAATCATAAGATTGATAAAAAAACTCGTTTCCAATAATGAGATATAAGCTGAGCAAGTCGACCCAAAATTCTGGCTCATATTATACTCATGATTGAAAGTGATTAACCCAAACAATTACACAATTATGCATAGATAATTAATCCTAATCACTCCCCAATAACTTAAATTATAATTAATTACAGAAACATGAAACCCTAAATTTAATTTAATCCTAATTAATTTTTCTAATCCATCATAATTATGGTTAACATAATCTAAGAATTTTAATTAGAATTAAACATAAAAATTAAAGAAAACTTACTTATATAATCCCTAAATTTTTCTTCACCTGTGGCTCCTCAAAAATTCGTCGATCAAAAGGGTGTGGAAGTGAGGGATTTGAGTTTATATTATAGGAAGAAAACTAATAAGATAATCCCTAATTTAAAGTACCTATGTTTAATTAGATTTTATTTTCATTTTTATTCCCCTTTTATTTAGGTTATAAAATCGGATTTACAATTCATTGGGTAAAAAAAATATTTTTTTTCTTTTTTTTTATTTAATTAATTATATTTATAATTAAGTTTTATAAAAACCTAAACTAATTTTGTTAAACCTTTGATTTTGCTTGTAAAATTACTTTATAAAAATAACTTTTCATTTCAAATTTCACTTTCTAAAAATAGAAAGTTTACCAGAAACTCTCATATTTTAACAAACTTATTTCTCTTAACTTAACCTTTAAAACCTAAACTTATCTTAAATTACTAACACAAAAATACGTATACGTATAAATACTTACACATTTAAGACAAAACATTAAATTCACGATAATTATTTCCTTGTCACTTAAAAGTGAACGAAAGGAAATCACAATGTTTCACCAATGATTCCAACTTATTGAGATGTATTACACTCCAATAAATGATTACAATACCTCATAAACACATAATAGCACCCACAAAACACATAAAATCACATAAATCATACATTGCAACAGACTATAAGTCAACACTAAAGGTTTGACTAACCTTGTTCAATCACGGTTGTTACATTATCCCACCTTGAGAAAATCTTATCCGATTAACTACTCGAGGCAAAATCACTCACGACAAACACTAGGACACTTAGACCTAATTTTGATCCATGCTTCCAAGTAAACTCAGGGCACACTTCGGCATTCACAACGAAATTGATACTACACTATCTTACTACCTTTTAAACTCTTGAACCTCTCGTCCACAAACTCAACGTTCTTGACAAAACAAAGAGTCTTGTCAACCTTAATCTCAACAAACTTTCACAAACCGAATCCAACTGCTAATGACTTTTCTTACCCCCACAAAGGTGCAATTAGCAACACAACAACCCCAAACGAAAAGAAACATCCACTAATTGAACCTCACTCGTCATCGAGAAAACACGTCCCCAAAAAAAAAAACCGTATGGTGTGTAACAACGTCATTTACAACCCGTCTCCCAACTCATCAAACAAAGCTTGTCTTGAAATCCACCACATTATAATTGTTACAAAACCTAAACGTTTTAAAGAATCGGCTCGACTTCGAGTTTATTCATAAAAAACTTTAACCAAACATCACAAACACATCTAATGGCATATTAATGTCAATAGAAACCATACATATCCAACTTCAATTAAAACTCTCAATGATCTCTTCTCAACGAACAAGTGTGGATACTTAGTTTTACCAATCGAAACTTAACTCAATGAACATTAATTACTTCTAAAATTCTTTACCAAAACCAAAAATTCGAATTGACACACTAAAACAGGTCATGCACATCTTTCAACTCCTTTAGGTAATAGCAACCAAAAACATTTCAAAAATCTCAAATGGAACCTTCTTTACCTTGGTATCAACTACCCACTTATCGAAACAATTCAGACACCCTTCAACTGAATACTCTATGTAACACTCAATTACCAGCCTCAAGTCTAACAGTTAAACCTTAGACTAGGATAATTCTGAACCTACTCGGTTCATTCATCTAAAAGTCGCTAGTACAACCCAATAAAACGGTAACCTACATTCCTTCCACACAAATGCTTCAAGGTGAAGCACATCCCATACTCGTAATGATATCCCCACCATTGGGAAAAAACTCTTCTCACGAAAATAAAGTAGCCCAACTACCTCTAATATCTACCATACACGTCCTAAACATAGCTAGAAAAGTAAGTTACTTAGTCAGTCCATTGTCTACACCCAAAACAATCGTATCGACTACTCAACACTTGGTAACTGACAACATATCCTTAGTTATCTTTCCTCACTTATACTCGGGTAACTCAAGTTGTAGCAACAATCCTGAAGACCCTTGATACTCAACTTCCACTCTTGAATAAGCTAATTACTTATTATCACAACTAGCTACATCCTTCTTCATACTCAGCCATCGATTTCTTAACCTAAAACCATAAAACATCGTATCCGCTCTAGGATGGATAGAATACTTTTTTGTATACGCCTCTTCAATAGCCAAGGTCCTTACATCTCTCCGAATGGAGGTCCGAACCTTGTTTATCCAATATGAACCACTCTACATCTCTTTTCACACTCATTGGTCCAAGCCACGCAACATCTTATGTTGACACGTTCTTTGCTTTGGACATCTTATCTTATACCACCAACATCCTTTTCTCGATCTTAGCTTGGATCGTCATACGTCAATCCAGAACTCATTCTTGGCTTCACTCTTTTTCCTACTCCACGATTCAACAACCACATTTTCCTTTTCCCAATGGTACTGTGGCCTATGAAAACCATACCTCACTAAAATAATTTCATCCATCGACCTGCCTCATGTTCAATCCATTCGATTGAAAGTGTGTTGAAACATTCATGATCCATATGAGATCACTCTCCACAGTCTGTTTCACTTAATGCCTCAGCATTATAATGCAAAACCTATCACGTTAGTCATATAATCCTTTATAAGATCCTTCAGTTGTCGCGACGTACAAGCATTCACCTTCTCCCTTTTTCCAAACATGCTTCCAAATCCTTACTTCGTGCGTCATATTATACTACGAAATCGTTTGCTCCTTCCGGCAATGCCAAGATTGGCTCATTACCCATTTGATTCCTTCCACATCTAGATAGCTTTCCACTTGTTTTGGAAATACGTCATGAACATCTTCCTCTTCCATCAGTGTCTCCACGTTCATCCTCACTGTGCCGACTCGTACCCTCCTTAGACATCGGTCGGTTTAAAATATCGTCCAAAGAAAAAAATAAAAAAAAAAAAAGAATATATACGTAAACTAGCTTGTCTATATACGGCCATAAGCACACCCGGCCTCATTAACTCCATGAAAACCAGCAAGTGCATTGTTAACCAAAGGCATATCCGTAAACTTGAACGATCCATTACGCTACCTATAAAACAATCTTAGCTACGTCATCCTCGTGCACCCCTAATGGTGACCTTACAATACGAATTTTCAATCCTCCTCACTCGAGATAATCTATGCACATTTCAAACTACTCACCTTTCTTCCTACCAAGCAATACAGACGCTTCCCACAACTAAAAGGTACTAAATCAAAAGTAAAACAAAAACTCTCCAATTCCAACTTGGGATTTCGAATAATCATTCCCTTCGCTACTGATTATCGTCACCACTCAGAAGATAGACCTACCATCAACTCCTAGATCACGCCATGGAAGCAATAGCCAAACTTCACATGCCCAATTTGGTATGGACCCCAACAAATTACACAATCCCAAAAGTAAACAACCGAATATAAAATATCGACATAACGAACGAACTTCAGACCTAACAAACGCATCAATGATGCTAGAGACACCCAATGAATAATACCACGTACCACGACCCATTAATTAAAAGATTAAGAACCTTTGTACCAAAACCGACTTTTTACCCAAGGAAACTTTCCCTCATAACCTTATACCAATCATTTTAAAAGCAATAGAATCGCCTAAGTTAGTTAATGCTAATAATTTTAAGTGTAAAAAATAAATGTAAATAAAAATTTCATAACTTATTTTAATTATGATATTATAAAGAAAATCAAAAGATGTTAAAACAAATGTGTTGCATTTTATTCATATAATTTATTCGGCAATGAAATTTTTTAACACCTAAACGATATGATATCGACTACAACAAAATTATTTTGAAAAGGAATTTATGACTCGCAACAAAAGACATCATGATAGCAAAATAGACTCCCAAAATACCTTAAGGATTCCAATACCAAAATGTTAATTTACTTGAAAACGAACACGACAGGAACTCTTGCAAACCAAACAAACCATGAGAACTAACGGTCATAGAACCAAACCAAAGAGTATCGCCACCTTAGACAAGGGGACCAATCAAAACGCTGAACGGAGAACATAGAACACTAGTTCTATGATGGCAACTAAAAATACCAACACGAGCTTTGGATATCTCAACGAACAACGAGCTAACGAACCAACTTAAGAATCGCGACGACAATGCCAACAAGTATCCGATGTATCCGCAAACGATAGATGAAAGGGAACCTTACCATCTACGCAACCCAACCTAATATAATTGCCCGATTGGTTAAGAGAGGAATTCTCTAACCACACAACCATCCCCAACAGGATCTCACATCACATCTACACTACAATCTATACAATTATCTAGACTTACATCCTTACATAATACATACAAGCAACACTGATTAATGCAATCAAAGTCACAAGTCCACGTGTATGTTGCCGTTATAATTATGTTCGCGACCATAATTATAATTGCACCTTTTGCACACGTGTACTAACTTCCAAGACCGCACATCTCAATGATAACACACATATACCACATTGCACTTAATAATAATCTAAATATAACTCAAACATGACAATCCATCTAACGAACCATAAAATCTCAATCGACTAAACGAAAACAGAAGTCACATCGTGACCCAAAATATAAAAGCAATCCTCGATTATAGCAACGCATCGAGGTAGAAAATAAAATAAACTTATGTTGGGCCTCGCTTGGGTTTGACTTTTCTCTCTCAAAAGTCACCCAACTCCGCGGGTCCAGTAAGGTAAACAATCCCCCAACGATATCTCCTAGGGGTGAGGGAAGACATGACGAAAACAATAACAAATGGATATATACTATTAGATCCCCATAACGAAAAAGTATATATTTCATATTATATAGTAGTAATTCAAAATAGAAAGAATTTCAAAGCTTTTAGGTAGCGGGAGGGTGATAGTGCCATCCTTGGCAATTATCTTTGTTTCGATTTCCTCAACCGTTTGTCCATCAACTTCCTTCAAGGTCATCTTCTCTTCGACTCTACACGGCCACATAGCAATAGGAATTCGGATCTTGCGGTTACCCCGCCTGCATTTCTTAATCTTTTTACACCCAGTTGCGAAAGCAACTGAATCATGGTACTTTCTACGAATAGGGGGAGACATACTATAATAGACCACAAAACATAGACTATATCAGGATACGGATCTCAAAATAACAAAGAAAAACTCAACTTATATATATAGTATATAGTATGATGTACTTTATGAAACTTTGGGAAAATAAGCATAATAAGTATATACTTACACATAAGCCCTAAATGCATCTATATGAGGGACCCTTAAGCTATAGTCTAGGCTCAACCACCTAGTTCTCTATAACCATAGGCTCTGATACCAATCTGTCACACCCCGCCAAGGCGGAAACACGAGGCGTAACGTCATGGATATCATCACAACACAATGGTGTCAACAATAGAGAAACACTAAAATGCATAACTAAGTCATAAAGACACAATGTGTCATGACAATATCGAAAACCAAATGAACGACATCTTGTATTAATGAAAAAGGGTTTCACCAATACAAGGACAATACTTCATGAACCTAATAAAATCAAATAACATTCAACAAAATCCAGGCGATAAACATAAACAAACTCAGGAGCGAACTCCAATGCAATCCTAGCGGTCACTCTAGCCACTTCTCTTAACCTCAATATTCTCACGAAGCTCACCTGAAAATGATGCTTAAAAACGTCAACACAATGGTTGGTGAGAGTCATAGGGTTAAGACACATAACAAAATCTTACAAAACAATTGCTGCGATTAGTAAAACAATCCAAAACAACACACATGACACCACAGTCCACTGGTCTATCATTCCATACTCACAATAGGGTCATGGGTAGCTCACTACCCTCCGATCGGAACACAAAGTCAGTAGGTATTATTTCAACCCTTCAGTTGGATTTGTTTGTGGTAAGCACCACTCTCAACCGAACTAACATACTTCACAACAACAACAATAATAATAATAACTCCAATTGATCACCAAGCCATGGAGCATACCACATAAACGACTCCAATTGATCACAAAGCCATGGAGCATACCACATAACATACAAACACATAATCACAGCAACTAAAACATTTAAACTCATAGCATCATTTTCACCCCAAGAAAACATAAGAAAAAGGGGCTATGAAACTCACCTGATGCTTAGCTTCCCAAAAGAATCCAACAAAAGCTTCACAAACACTTCACGGATAATCTAAACAATTAAGCACACAATAAGCTACCATCAATTAGGCATTCAACCCAATATGATGTAACCTCAACTATGATGGATATCTAAGCTATCTACCATAGTTCTATACTTGATTTAACCCTTTTCCAACTCCTACATATGCCATTTACACTTCAATGCTACACTTTAAATTTTCTGGTTTTGAGCAGAATTTTATACTCACTTACGCGTCCTAAATGTACCACTTAAACACTTCCACAATTCAAACCAAAATTCACCAAGCTACATATATGTCCTATGAACCTCTCATAGCTCTCCCAAAGCCATTACCCTTTTACAAATACCCTTTAGAAATTTATTAATCCAAAGTGTCCAGAATTCGTCCAGAATCTGACCCCCTAAAAGTATGACACCAGATGACCACTTTAGACCTCATTACATACTTAGAGAAAATTCAGAGGTCATACAAAATATATAAACTAACTTTCACGTGATTTTGAGCCTCTAACTAGATGTCTAAGTATTTTTAGAAAAATCAAAACAGAAACTGAAATTCGTCACAGTTTTACACACTGATTTTGTAACGACCTTTTGACCTACTTTCCGACCATAAAAACTCACGAGACCAACTTTGATGGAAAGTAGACTCTCTGAGGTTATCTCCAGTATGTTGTAAATTGTTTATTTGATAATTTATGATTGAGTTATGACCGTTACAAAACTGCCTAATTTTCTGCAGTGAATTAAACAACTAATTCGGGCGATCTAGACCCTAACGCATGATCAAATCACGAAACCAATTGAACCAATGATCAAACAATCATCATTAAACTATAAACTCCAGAAAATTTAAAACCCTAATTTATTTTCATGATTAAACCTAATCCATCATACTTAGATTACAAGAATTAAAATAAGAACTAGAATTAAACAAAGAATTAGAAAATACCTTAAACCCTAAAAAATTTCTTCTGGATCGGTCGAACAACAATAGGGGTTTAGGGATTTTATTTTTTTGTATTTATAGACTCCTAAAGTAATCCTAGATAAAGCCTAATTAGAATTTGTTTCCTAATACAATTCTTTTTTTTTCTTTTTCTTTTCTTTTTTTTCTTTTATTCGGCCGACTAGACCCTTTGTATATATATTTATATTTTTTTTAATTATATAATTACTTGTATTTCTTTAAATTTTTATAAAAACCTTAACTAATTTGACTATACCTTTTTTGCTTAAACAAAATTCACTAGACTTTTAAAAATAACTTTTAAACTTTTCATTTTCAACCTAACTTTTCTAAAATAGAAATTTTACATTATTCTTAACTTACCACTTAAAATCTAAACCAAAAAACTCTCATATCTTAACAAACTCATTTCTTTCACAAATGACACACTTCCCATTTTAATCCATGACCTAGACATCCACATATTAACCAAAACAATTCTCTCAAAATACCCAATCAATTTCATTATCACTATAAGTGATTAAAATGAAATTTCTCCATTAAATAACTCATTTCTCTTAACTTAACTTCTAAAACCTAAACTTATCTTAAATTACTAACACAAAAATACGTATACGTATAATTACTTACACAATTAATGTGAAACCGCTTCAATCACCGAAATCATTTCCTTGTCACCAAAAGTGAACGAAATGAACTTCACAAAATTCAACACAAATCCAATCCCAATGAGACGATCACGCTTAAATGGTTGATTATCCAATCTCACATATCCCACACAAACACATATAAACACATAACCATACATTGCAATAGATACATTTAGGTCAACACTACGGTTTGACCAACCTGCTCAAGTCATGGTTTTCACATGGACCAGGAAGATATTCACAATAGAGATCACGTTTTCTACGGTACATTGACACAAAACCAAATGGTGAGGGACTGAGAAAAAGCATACTATCTGGTCCCTACGTGCCATCTATTGTTCTTAGTTCAAGCTGTTGCGCACCGGAAGTCTTATCCGGCAATAACCATACAACAATGAAACTGTATTTGAACATGACTCCATGAGATACAAAGAACACTATTCTGTCTAAAAAAGAGAGCAATTTTCTTGATTTTAACTGGTATTGGATGCTGGATATCTATTCCATGCTCTGTATGCTTGTAAAACGCGAATGGATGTAGATCGCCATTGAAAGCTGACAACAGGGTGAATCATTGAACGACAAGATGTAAAGGACCAATCTGTTCTGGGAATTTGGAAGTTTACGTCTTCGAGGATGGAGAATCAATGGAGTCGTTATTTATCATGGTCTTTATAAACTGATGAATTGAATTTGACAAGAACAACTTGCAAGTTACTAAATGAAAAGTGAATGTTTAATTTCTTCAACAAATTCAACCAGAATGGTCAAGATTTGTGACGGTTGTCAAGCAATCAAAAGAAATAGACACCATCTCATATCACACACTTTTTGACATTCTGAAGCAGTATCAAAATTGAAGATTAATGATATCCGTGTGAGAGGATAGCCAAAGTGCATCCATTAGCACTTCTTATGGCTGCTCAACCATACTCAGATAATTACTATCAAGCACCAAAACCTCAGAGAACAAATACAACATCATCTTCCACAAGACTAAGTGCATCTGCCAGACACAAAAGCAAAGAGATCGCCAAAGCAGTTCCCACCTCATACTGAGTCAGTTTGTAGTATCTGAAGCAGACAGGATCCTGAACAAGCTAAGAGGATAAGGACATGCAAAAGATTTTAGATCCTTTGCAACGTATTCACAAGGCTCTACAACCTCCAACAACAATAAAAACCTTGCTCGAACTTCTTCAAACTCCAGGAACAAGACTGAAGATACCACACCAAGGTATAACAACGACAATCAGTCAGGGCAGTTTGGGAATCAAAGGACAATGACATTTGCTGGGGCTAGGGAAACTGTAGGAATTCAGGTAGTGCAACAGAATGGGATACAGTACTTTAATTGCAAGGGATTTGGCCACTATGCAAAGGAATGCAGGAAGCCAAAGCGTGTTAAAGACTACTCGTATCATAAGGAAAAGATGATGATGTGCAAACAAGCTAAGCACGGTGTTCCACTACAAGTTGAGCAAGCTGATTGGCTAATGGACATGGATGAAGAGATTGATGAACAGGAATTGGAAGCACATTACAGTTTCATGGCAAAGATTCAGGAGGTCTTACCAGAAGAATCCAGTTCAACTGAACAGCCATTGGAACAGGTACAAAACAATGTTGAAAAAATGTGTTGCCAATGAAAGACAACATTTGAGATAATCTGCTGAATGTGTGATGAGCGTGTTGCGCTTGCTAATTTAATTGCAAACTTAACTCTTAATACTGAGGAAAACAAAACGATTTTAAAGCAATTAAAGAAAGCAAATGCATCATTGACTCAAGAACTAGAGGAGTGCAAAACTAACCTTGATGAGACTAGTAGGGCTCTATGGGAGGCTACTAGTTGTCAAGATAGTTGTGTTATTGCACTTCAGAACAAACAGAAAGAGCTTGAGAAGTACATAGCCTTTAATGACCGGACGATTGATTATGACATTCTTCAAACAAAGTTAAATGAAACTCTAGGACTATTAGCTCGTAAAGATATTGACATAAAAGAAGGTTTAAAAACTAAAGCCTTTGAAATTTCAGTTGTCAATCAAAAACACGATGAGTTAGTAAAAAAGGAGTCTTTTAACAAAGTCACAATTTGAAGGTCAACTCAAAGAGAAAAGTAAGGTCATTTCGGATTTAAAGGTTAAGGAAGAAAAAGATGTTGAAAAGATGATTGAAATGGACAAACAATTAAAGTTTTTGTAATGAAATTGTTTAACTCGTAACAGTCAATTCAGACCATTCATTGTTAGCACCCAAATTGCTCGACATATAATGGTTAGGACCAAACCTTTGCTAATCAAGGTACTCAAGAAAGCTCAATCTAAAGAGTCCTGTTGTTATGAGATCCCATATGATACTTTGGATCTTGCAAACCGATTTGGCCCCAAATAGGGAAGAGACCTATGACTCTTGCAAATGAGTGTGATCAAAAGTGAATAAAGATTATGATAAACTTGTATTATTAACAAAAACAGAATAGTCTTTATGAAATTTTTCCAAGCACCCTCACTGGGTATCTTTATCGGTTGGAACGCGCAAAGAAGTTAGGAAGAGAATGTGGATGAAAAACCGTTTGTTGAACAAACAAACATTGCTAAAAACGTTGCCTTTCTATCCGTTTCGAAATCCATTAGTTAAAGTAGAAAAGTTTTTAACGACATGACATTTAACATCAATCAATTTAGAGAAATTGTTGATCAAGTTTGGTTTAAACATATTAGTGATTATTTTCGGGTGCCAATTGCTAAAGATATGGAAGTTTTGATAAAAACCTTATTAATGCCTCTTTCTATAAAACCTCAAAATGATAGTTTTTGTTTTGAACATGAACTTAAAACAGAAATGCATGAAGATTATGAGTACGTTCAATCCCTTGAAAAAGAGGTTGATGAACTTGAATCTGAAAAGGCTGATTTTTCAAACATATATGATCTACTTCTCGAAGAGTGTGTGTCTAAAGATGTTACATGTTCATATTTGCTTTCTCTGTCTGATTTAAATGCTTATGCTGAATTACAATGCATGTATCTTCATAAAGTGTTAGCATTAAAATATGTTGACTAAAACAGAATTACATTAAGTCGTGTCAGTTATGAACTAGGACAATAAATGTATTGACTAGACAATAAATGTGTTGACTAGACAATAAATGTGTTGACTAGTCAACATTATGATTGTTAGGAAACCAACACAAGGACAATAAATGTGTTGACTAGACAATAAATGTGTTGACTAGTCAACATTATGATAGTTAGGAAACCGACACAAAGACTATAAATACCCCCTCCTATACTTCCATAGGAGGGGAGAGGATTCATTTGTAACATTTCACATAAGGTGTGTGTGTGTTTTTTTCTCTCTCTTATCGCACACACATCTTTCCCTTTTTTTCTCTCATCATCAATAATATAGCTACTTTATTTATGTTCCATCCCCTCCCTCCGACCTCCGGATCTTTGTTTTTCCTGTGTTTTCTTATTGGTTAATCAATTGCATCAGAGCACAGGAGCGATTCGTGTGTGTGGTTTGCTGATTTGGTAATATCATCAAGACAAATCAAAATATAAACACCAAAGCAAACACAACACTTATTGCTAAAACGATCCTTATAAGATTCACTAAAACGACAAACGATTAAGGATTCAGACTACGATGACAAGTGATCACGAAGTTGATTTGGTATCCCTTATTTGAAATTGAAGTGGGTTTCACGAAGGCGTCTACTTATTTCATCATCGAGACTTTCTTCTATTTTCTATCGATTGATGACTTGCTTGAACGTATACAGTTATGATTAAGACTTGGATTATCTAGTTTTCCTAGAAGTCAAGGGGTGGTTGGATGAAGACTCGGATAACTATCACTTAAAGGAGTTACGTTGTAGTACTCAGTGTCACACGCAGATGTCGATGTGGATAATTTCAAGAGGTGTTGTACTTCTTATACTTTTGATGTTGGGTATAAGGTACTTAGAGATTTCCTTCTGCACCGTTCTTCAATCAACAATAGTGCAAGATTAAGTAACAAATTTGGGGGATTTTACTTCGGTTTCAAGTTTGGTATATCAGGTTTACTTCACCAAGTGATCACGACAATAGCCGACAGAATACGAGGTTGGTAAGTTAGCCAGAGAGTATAAAGGTTGAGATGTAATCAGCACTTCTCACGGGTATTTTTGTGCTATTCAAAGACAAAGATACTTCACAGTCTAAGCAAAATCTTCAAAGTTATTCGATGACATTCATTGACAAGACCTTGATTATACCAAGTGTTCTTGATTCTTGCTTCATCTCCTCTACGGTTTGTGAAGTCAAGAGGGTAATGATTCTTTTGTATATCAAGATTTGTGCTTAAGACAAGAACTTCTTGAGTATATGACGTACACGACATGATGCTTTCGAGAGTTGCATCCTATCATGGGGAAAATGTTGGTACATCGGGACTTAGTTGATTTGATGTTACCATCGTCAACTTCTAGGGGGAGAAGTAGTGTATACTACTTTACCAAAATATGGTTTATGAAGTATTTTGCATACGTGAGAAGAATTGTTGCTGATTTCTCGCATGCACCCCCGAACGAATATTCACCAAGCCCGAATGACAAGAATTAGTGGTATAGTTGATGTGGTTTGACTTCTACAAAATTCCGTTGTGCACGTCAATGACAAGTAGAAGATTGTTCAAGCTACTTCAAAGTTTCAGAATCTGCTTAAGATAGGGATGTTGGTTTGGGGGGAAGCTGATTCGGAAAAACTTTGCCTCAAAAAGAGTCTATGAAAATGCTTTTCAAGACATGCTGCATGAATAGGGGGGACGTTAATCCTTAGTTCATGCATACTCCAATGGTTCCAGAACAAGTTAAAGACTAATGAGATCAAGCTAGAATTATGCCAAGTTTCAAGACAGGAGTATAGGAGAACTCAGAAGACAACTTCAGCTATTGGAAGCGCTGTGGAAGACTTTATTTATTGTATCTTGTACTGGTTAGTAACATTGTAAGTTAATTCTGTTTGTGCTACTTCTTGGTGGGAAGTTGTTTAGCATTAAAATATGTTGACTAAAACAGAATTACATTAAGTCGTGTCAGTTATGAACTAGGACAATAAATGTATTGACTAGACAATAAATGTGTTGACTAGACAATAAATGTGTTGACTAGTCAACATTATGATTGTTAGGAAACCAACACAAGGACAATAAATGTGTTGACTAGACAATAAATGTGATTGGATAGTCAACATTATGATAGTTAGAAAAACCGACACTCAAAGATATTAAATACCCCCTCAATACTTTTCAATAGGAGGGGAGAGGATTCATTTGTAACATTTCACATAAGGTGTGTGTGTGTATTTTTCTCTCTCCTATCACACACACATCTTTCCTTTTTTCTCTCATCATCAATAATATGGCTACTTATTTGTTCCATCCTCCCCGACCTCCGGATCTTGTTTTTCCTAGTGTTTCTTATGGTTAACATAAAGTCAAAGAATATGAATGTCTTGCACAAAAGCTTTCGAAACAAACTGAATCTGTTAACAAAGAAGTTCATAATAAGCTTTTAAAGAGTTTTGCTAAACTTGGGAAACCACTCCAATTCCTCTTGAACTTGCTTTAACAACAATTGTAAAGTCCAAATGAAAAACAACTCAATTTGCAAAGAAAACGAATCAAATGTATTTCGAAAAGAACGTGAACAATATCATGAAATACAGGATTTGAAAGCTCAAATGCAAGACAAGAACTAGCCATCGTGAGTTAAAGAAAAGCTCCATTGAGAAATGGCACAGGAAGTCTGTGGAAACTCAGTTTGATAACCTATGTTGTTCGAAAACAAAAGCTTATTGGATTCCCAAAACCATATGTTTTAGGAAACGACTCCCTTTTCAAATTCTCCTGAAATGAGAAGTTTTCAAATGAAACAGTCGGTTAATAAACCTAATGTGTCCGATGGTTTGTTTTAAAAAAAAAAAACAAGTCACTCAACAGAATTTGCCTCAGAATAGAAAACAAGCGGAAATACACTTGAATGTGTTTAAACCAGGAATGTATAGAATTGCCACTACCACAACACAAATGAGAACACCACAGTTGCCTCATGCTTCAACGAATACTAATCCTCACGTGTCTAAATCTACAGGAGTAAATCATTATACTAGTGTTAGCAGACCACAGCTTAAGAGCTATCAAGTTAAAGATAAAGTTGTGCCAAACAATAGTCAAGTAAAGTTTAACCACAAGGTAGTAGAAGAACACCATAGGATTTTAAGTATTTCTAGGAAAACAAAGTCTGTAACTGCGTGTAATGATAGTTCAAAATCCAGAACTTTGAATGTGAATGCTGTTTGTGCTGAATGTGGAAAATGTGTGTTTAATTCTAATCATGATGCTTGTGTTTCTAGATACTTGAATAACATGAACGCTAGAACTAAGAAGCCTAAGGTAGTGACTATTAGTGCTAGTAAACCCAAGAGAAAAGCGAATAAATCTGTTACAACACCCCATAAGAAAACAGTTGCATTAGATACCACTATTTAGAAATGCAAGAGTTACTATAAGGAGTTGTTGATATACAAATCAGGATGACTGGTGGATAGCTAAGAAATGTCCATCAGGTTATAAATGGACTCAAAAGCCACATAGACAAAAAGATATCGGATGCATAAAAATCAGAAAGAGGGATGTCTCATCAAGATTAGTCCCACTATAAACATTGTCTCTAGGATTACTAATGTCTTAAAAGATATAAAGTCATTGGATCAATTTGTCCATTGTTCCATTCATCTCTAATTCTCTTGCAGATTGTACAATCATCCTTATTCATTGTTGACTTGGATGCTTAAAGCATAATAACGGGCAATCTCAAGCTGTTGTGTAGTTTTGTAGAGAAATTTCTAGGTACTGTTCATTTTGGAAATGATCAATTTGCTCTTTCTTGGTTATGGAGGATCTGAGTCAAGGAATATCACGATCAAACGGGTTATTACGTTCGAAAACTGCATAAAGAAAATGAGCATTTGAAACAGACTTACAAAGAACTTTTTGATTCAATTAAAAAGACGAAAGTTCAGAATAAAGACAACAGTGAATCTTTAATTTCTCAAATTAATCAAAAGTCTGTCGAAAATGCTGATTTAAAAGCTCAGCTTCAGGAAAAGGTTTTTGCAAATGCGGCATTAAAAAATGAACTTAGAAAGATAAAAGGAAATAGCGTGGATACTAAGTTTGCCAAAGCATCAATCTTGGGGAAACCGCCTTTACAACCATCTAGAAACCATTTAGTTGTTAGACAACCGAATGCGTTTACGTCTGAACGACCTAGAATTTCAAGACCACGGTTTGCCTCCCAAGTTGATGAGAAAAATGATTTGTCAAAAACAGTCACTCCTCATTATTTGCCTAAAGTTAGAGAATCTGCTGCTGCAACACCTCATCAGGTGAATGCACCTAACTACTCTAGGAATAGTCATAAAGAATCGTATGGTTCTAATGATATGGTTCATGCGTACTTTCTAGAGGATGCTAGGAAAATGACACAAGACAAAACCAGGATTCCTAGTCATAAGGATATGGCCTCTACTAGAGCACACTGCACTCCTAATGCTTGTACACCAAAACCTAGAAACATATATAGGAGTTCTCCTGTATCTAAGTGTAGTGGTGGAATGTCAAATGGTGAGCCTCTAGTAGATCACTCTAGGAATTCTAGTTTCTTCTTGGACTCCAAACAATTGGTTTGTTCGATTTGTCATAAATATATCTTTAATACAAATCATGATGATTGTATAACAAAGATCCTGAATAAGGTGAATTCTCGTGCTAAAGTTCAGTCCCCCAAGATCAGAAACAACAATCCCGTTGAACCAAAGAACCACACTCATAAACCTGGTAGGCAGAATGGTATAGGACAAAGGTTTTCTCTCAATAAGTCTTCCGCTGTGCATGAGAAACCACACACTCCTAGATCTTGTCTTAGGTGGAAACCAACGGGTAGAATTTTCAAGACTGTTCGTCTTAGGTGGATACCTACTGGAAAGGTGTTCATCGATAGCACAACCAAAGTTGACAGTGAACCTCCAAATGGTTCAAATGATGATATCACTAACCCATATGAATGCAATCAAACTCTTTATTTTAGTGCAGGTACTTCTAACTCAAGTGCAGGTACATCTGTCAATCCTTTAAAGGAAAGACTCAGAGTTTGGTTACCAAAAAGACTGATATCTCATACGTCAGGAGTTCAAGGAATTCAAATCTGATGAACATGCTTCAAATGATGTTTGAACACAGCAGTTCAAGCCTCGGTCTTCATTGTCAAATGATGTTTGAACACAGCAGTTCAAGCCTCGTTCTTCATCAAATGATGTCTGTTCAAATCAGTTCAGGCCTCGCTCCTTAATGTCTAATGACGCTTGATCACAGCAGTTCAAGCCTCGGTCCTTATTATCTGAAGACGTTTGGACAAAACAGTTCAGGCCTCGTTCTTCATCTTGATGACGCTTGATCACAGCAGTTCAAGCCTCGGTCCTCATTGTCTCATGAAAAATGGTCCCTGTTTTTCCACAAATCAGTTTTTTTATTTTTTTTAAGGGGCCTGTCGTTCTTTCCAATCTTAAATGACGGTTTTTTTTTTTTGAAAACAAAACGGTTTTCCAAACCCTTCGTTCCTTAAAAATGGGTCAAAATGGCCGGTCCCCCCTAACTGGGCAAAAATCCTCTTTTCCCAAGCCCCTTGTTTTTCCTTAAAGTACAAGAAAGGTTTAGGTTTAACCGCCTCAGAGAAAAAAGGAAAGTGTTAAACGTGTTTCCCCAGGTGCATTTTAATCATTCCCCTTGGACAACGAAAAAGAATAAAAATCTTTTTTCGGTCCATGAGCCCCCTTAATTATAAACAAAACATTTTTTCCCCCAAATGTTTTTTTTTTGGAGCTTCATGGTTAAAAATGACTTGATAATTCCAAAAAAAATGTTTAGATTGGCAAAACCCCACCCTTCCCCTTTCCCAGATAAAAAGGGGAAAAAAATGTAAAAACGTGGTTAGTGGGCATTTTTTATCCTAATTAACAAAAAAAGAGAAAAAATTATTTTTTTTTATTTGGTCTTGAGCTACTTTTTTTTTTTTTTCCCCGAAACACTTCAAATTCTTTGGTTAGCCCCCAGTTCCCGAATGGCTTTTCGTATTCCTTCCTTGTACAAAAAACCATTTTTTTTTTTTTCCCAAAGAAAAAGGAAGAGTGTAAACCCGCTTCAGTGCGCTTTTTAATCCTTTCAAAAAAAGAAAGAGAAAAATCTTTTTCGTGTTTTTTTTGACCATTTCCTCCATTAACAAGCCTTTCAATATTTTTTCCCAATGCTTTTTTGTTTTTTTGGTTTTAGTTAATTGGACCCCAACGTACATTAACCTGGTAAATTATAATTTCAACTTAGAAATTCAAAAAAATGGGTAATAAATCGCAAATTGCCCAATATTTTTTTTTTTTTGAAGGGAATTAATAGTTGAAATTTAAATGTGGATTGTTAAAAAATGAAGTGAAATTAAAATGTTGATTAAATGGTTTTTTATCTTTGGTCCCCCCCCCCCCCCCCTTTTGAATGATTGTAACTAAAAAATGGGTCAAATTTGTGGAAAAAAGTTAAAAGGTTTTTTCAATCTGGTAAGGTGTTTTAAAACCTTGGTTCTTTGTAGGGTTGGTTTAAAATCTGTCCTTGGCTAAAGGAGGATTAAGAAATAAATCTAAAAATGCCCTGGAATTTCTTGGGCCCTTAATTTTGTTTAGATAGCGGTTTTGGCCATATTCTTGATTGGTGGGAGAAAAATTGCCTTAAACATACCTTGCCCATTTTGCAAGTTTTTGGGTGGGATCCTGTTTGGGCAGCGTCTTAGGCTATTTTGTCCCCCCATGTTCCCCCCCCCCCCCACCCCCCCCCCCCCCCCTTGGCCCAAAATTTAACTAATAAAACCTCTTAGGGCCCCCTATATATCTAAAAGGACCAATTTGTCCCCAAATGTTTTACTTCCCTTATACAGGCCCATTAGTGAAAACTTGTGCAATTTGAGCCTATTTAGAATAAATCTCTAGAACCAAAATCGGACCAAAGGGTTGACCCAATTGTTGAAACTTTTTAACCCAATGTCTTAGTGACTTTCTTTAATGTGGAAAAATATCCTTTTTTTTTTTTGTGCTAATCTGAATATCAAGGCAATTGATTTCAAAAACTTCAAAGGGCCAAACATCTTTTTATCAACATTGGATTTTTAGTAAATATGCCTAATGTTTTTTTTTTTTTTTGTTCCCCCTAATTATTTTGTTTTTGATATTTTCATTTTAACAAGATTAAACGAGGCAGAAATGAGGAAAAATAATTCCCTGCAACCTGAAAAAACCTAAACAAAGATAACGATTGAAACAAGATCCCTTCCAAATTGCTTTCCCCAGAAATAAGTTTATTTTTTTATAAACAAGATTGGAAAAGGGAAAACCCCTTCCCTTCTAAGATCCTACAGAAGTTTTGACAGAAAGAATCTATCCTTTTCCCACATTCAGTTTTTGATTAATTTTTTTTCCCAAGAAACACAAGACCTTTTTCCCCGTTAGGGGGCAATTCACCTGCCCATTCAATCCAAAATTTCCTTCTATATAACATTTTCCAGCTTGTTTCCTGGAATACCTCCCCTTGACTCCAAAATGAATGCAAAAGATATTGGGGGGGTTTTTATTTATAGCTTTTTCATACTTGAAATTGAAAAAAAAAAAGGTTTTTACTCCCCTGAGTGGCCTGATCCTTTTTCCGGAAAGGCCCTTAAGAATTCAACTTCCCTGCAAATGAACAAACATTCCCGTCCCTAAAAACAGACTTTTTAGCTTTTTTTTGGAAATTGGGTAAAATTCTATCCAGCTTTTAAACTTGAAACTGAAGAAAGGAAGCCCTTTTGCAAAGAGAAACGTTTTTTTCATGCCTACCTCCATGCCCAAGGAATTTGGTGGTCCCCCCCAGAATCTGAACCCCGAAAAAGCCCAAAAACACCAAAAGAAGAACATTCCCTGGTTAAAAAAAAAAAAAAATTGGCTTTTTCAGATATTTCCCTTTTATTGGGGGGTGGTTGGGTTCCCAAAGAAAAGAGGTTCTTTTTCTGAATTTCGTCTAAGAAAGCTCAAGGTAATTTCCCCAAACTTTTAACTCCCTTGCTTGAAACAAGAGGGTTGCTGACATAAATGAAAGCTTCCTTCCAAGGAAAGCAAAGAAAAAATGGCCAAGAGACCGAACCTGGAAAAAAGATGGAGGCCCTCAAAATGAAGGAAAAAACTGGTAAACCAAACTAAGGGGGTTTCCTGATGAAGTCCCACAAAGTCATACTTCTAGAGCCCTCAAGTGGAAAGGAAACCTTGGGAAAAATCCCAAGGCCCCAGGGTTTTTTTTTTTTCCCTTGATGAGGAAAAGCTTAAATTTTCTTTTTTTTGAGTTGGGAAGCAGATTTTGGAAACAGTAAACCATTTTTGACAGAGATGAATTTAAAATGCCCGGGGGGATGGAATTTAATGAAGGAAAAACTAAAGCCCCATTTCCTGAAGAAATATGTAAAATAAAAAAGAATGAAACCCCAGGGAAAAAAAACCTACTATGGGAAAAGACCGAAAGTTTAAATTCATGTCCCCAATTGTTTTCCTATCCAACAATTTCCCCCTTTTCCTCCTTTGTTTTTTTTCCCCTTTTTTACTGGATACCTTTCATTCCCATCAATTCTGTTTTCCCCCTCCCTAAAACTTAATAAATCACCCTTCCATTGTCAAGATCATTCAATTAACCAACTTTCCAACCAACCAACATCCGCACTAAACAGCATGAGTAAGTTCCCCAAGTGTTTTTTTTTTTTCCCTTGAAAATGGTCCCAAGTTTAAACGGCCTTCCCCCCCCTGGTGCAAATCCAAGTTCAGGGGAAAAACCTGGCTGCGCTTTTTTCTTTTTTGATGGAAAACTCCCCCTGGAATAACTCCCAGTTTTTCACGGACCCTCCCCGTGCAAAAACCTCCAGTTTTTTCCCCCTCCAACAAACCAATAAAATGTTTATTTTTCCCCCCCCAACCCAATCCCCAAATAAAGAACCTAAATTTGAAGATCCTTTATGTAACACATTTTTTGTTTTTTTAATGAGTACTTATTAATCCTATCCCCCACCCATGAAAACTGTTTTCCCAATCCGTAAGCTTAATTGTTTTGCTTCCACCCCAAGAGCTTGTTGATCCCCAGTTGGTTTTTTTTTTTTTTTTTTTTTTTTTTCAACCTTCCCAATCCATACTACTAATGAATTCATAGAAATTGAAACCAATCTACCTTAGTACTAGTATACTTCCACCATAAAATCAAGGAAAAATTCAATCCCTCCACGTTCAGAACCTCCATCAAGTGTTTTTTTAAAGAAATTAAATTTATCCATGGGAACATCAACATTGGCATAATTTTTTAATAATGCACCCTCCTTCATAAATATATTTTTCCTTCCAAACCCTCTAAGGTTTTTTTGAAGAAAACTAATTTGACAAAGGGGTCCATTTGCCATTAAAATTTGCCAGTCATTCTTTATTCACTGTTTTTAATACCTAAACACTAAGTTTTTTTTTTTTGACAAAGAAAAATTTCCACCTCATTAGAGGAAAAAAATTTTTAATTTGGCCGATTCCCTTTCTTCGTCCTTAATTTTTTTCAACATAAAAGTCAACCTAAAACAAAAAAAAAAAACATGCCCCCATTTGGAGCTACTTGTTTTTTGAACCGAAAAAATGAAAATCCAACTCCCATTCCGGTGTTGAAACGGTAAATGGTTTTTTTTTTTTTTGAAGAATTCCTTAAGCCTAGAACTGGAGGCTCAAATGAAGGAACTGGTAACATACTAGGGGTTCCTGATGAGTCCACAGTCTTCTCTAAAGCCTCAAGTGAAGGAACTGGATCTAAGCCTCAATTCATGGCTCCTGATCATAGCAGTTCAGGACCCGTGCTTCATGAAATGACGTCTGATCAAATCCGTTTAGACCTCACGCCCAATCAACAAGAGACGTCTATTGACAATATCTCCTTAGACCTCGTTTCAAATAAACAAAAGGCGTCAGATTATGACATCTCTGACCCCGTGCCCCCAAGGAAAA
>BQNB010094238.1:0-21558 GCA_026074375.1 Tanacetum coccineum | reverse complement strand
GATAAAGCATAGTATGCTAGGTTTAAAGTTTGTAAATTGGAGTGACCTCCCTTAGGGGGAGATTGTTGGAAACACGAAAAGTGTCGGTCACTTCCAAGTTGTAACAGGTCTTAGCTCGTAGTTAGTATAATGATTAGATTAGTAATCTAGTCCGGCCCAAGGCCCATGGGAGGCCCAACTCCAGCCCATGGCCGGCCATTGTAGCTATTTATACACCCTCTCCTAGTCTTGGAGAGGGTTGGTTGTTCCATTTTTCCATTCACTTCATTTATACAATTCATCCATTTTCCATCCATTCCATCTCTAACATCTCAACCCACATCTCACTCTTGTTCTTGGTTTGATCTTAAGATTACTAGTATTCTACAATCGACAAAAGAGCTACGCTAATTTGAAGCGAAAGCTGATGGAGTTTGAAGTTGGGGATATGGTTATGCTTAAGGTCTCACCTTAGAAAGGGGTTGTATGACTCGGTAAGCGAGGCAAGTTGAACCCGAGATATGTCGTACCTTTTAAGGTGTTAGCTAAAGTTGGGAAAGTTGCCTACAGGCTGGAGCTTCCTCGAGAGTTGAGCAGAGTTCACCATACTTTCCATGTGTCTAATCTGAAAAAATGTTACGCTAACTAACCATTAGTCATGCCGTTGGAAGGAATTCACGTTGACGATAAGCTCCAGTTTGTGGAAGAGCCCATTGAAATCATGGAACGGGAGATCAAACGATTAAAGCAAAGCCGGATATCATTGGTTAAGGTTCGCTGGAACTCTAGGAGAGGTCCTGAGTTCACCTGGGAACGTGAAGATTCGTTCAAACAAAAATACCCACAACTTTTCACAAATCGGGCTTCGTCATCCACTACAAGGTCTTAAGCTTTGAGGATAAAGCTCTTTTAACGGGTGGAGACTGTAACATTTCTTAATTTCAAGTCATTTTACGACTCCTATTATTCGTCACTATTTATTTTAGTCCGATACGCGTTTACTTTTAATTTAACTTTTAAGCTAAATCGCGTAGACTAGAAATAATCATATAATGTAAACGGTTACCAAATAAATTAAGGTTTACATCAATCAAGTGTTATATAATTATTAAGAAGTTAATTAACAACTCTGCATATTTTAAATTTTATTGGACACGTAAAAGATTTAAGTTTCGCAATGAAATACATTTAGACACACCCCGGAAATATCTAGACTTACCTAGACTCAAACCAATACCCACTTTTAAACCTTAAACACAAAATTTAATCAAATCTTGTATTAATAACCCACTTAGGGCCAAATTATGGGACCAAAATAACCAGAAAATCTCCTAATATCTCCTAAAGTACATGTACAACCGAGGATTAATTAAGGCTTGTACTTAAATGTTCATTAGCCCTAATTCACATTGGATGACAAATCTTTTCTTGCTCTTTTTCTCTGCTACACCCCCCCGCTACCCACGGCTAACCCTCAAAACCACACACAAATCCTTAAAAATCCTACCAAAATCTCTACAAGTACTAGTACCACCATGGTTCAATAAATGAATGTCCTAATGGTCTCCTAATGACAAATTACCCATGGGGTAATGACCACTTTCTTCCTTGGATCCCTTCTTAGCCGCGGTTAAAGAGAAATGAGCACACAAACCATAAGATTTCTCTAGCTAAGCAATCTTGTAAAAAAAAACAAAAAAAAAAACACCAAAAAAGAAGCACGATCACATCACAATTAAGGAGGTACTTTAGTGTTTAAACAAAACAAGGTGTATTAACAATAAAACTTTCAAACACTAGGGCATGAATTCTTTTTGGTTTGTTTGTGTAACTAGAATCATGTAACCAAGTATTTGCCTATAAATACTCACACAACCTCACCATATTACACTCTTGCAACCCACACATACACGAAACACTCTCTACTTTGCTCTATTTGTTTTGGGTCACCACAGCCGAGACACTATCCACACAAACACGACATCACACTAGTAATCATCAAGCTAAGGTTATACGTTTAAGGGTTTGAAAGCAAGAAAGATTCAGTTTAAACTAAGGCTTGGGGTATACAAGTCGAGTTTCCACACGACTACATGACACACACGTTCAAGAAGCTAGGACCCTTGTAAGTGTCTTAGCCTACGTTCCTATTCAAGTTTCATGTTTGCGTCATGTGTCATAAGGCACGGTTATTGGCGTATGGTTAACAAAGCTAAACATGGGTCGGTGCCTAGACATGGACTTGGGGGCAACCCATTCCCCTCTACAATATGCAACATATATAGACTTGTGTAGTGAACCAAAAGCCATAAGGCACGTAACAAAGATCTTGTGTATAAGCACGAATGTTTAAATATGACATGCACATGTAAAATATTTAACCGAGAGGTTTGATAACTCGTTTGGAAACGGAAACACTTTCATGTCACGTATCATAATACTTAACAACTCGTCTTGCTCAATAAAGGATGTGTACACTATAGTATATGCGAACTAGGGTTGTTTGGGATATGTCGAAATAAGTTAGCAAGACTATAGCCGCGTCTTGTGTCCAACACGAGCTCAAACAAACTCTAACGAAATTGTAACTCACTAATGGGTTGTATGATACGAGCTAAATTAGAAGTTAATACTGCCAGGCTTAAGAGTTAGTACTGCTAGTAAGAGTTAGTACTGCTAGTAAGAGTTAGTACTGCTAGCAGAGTTAGTACTACTAGCATAGTGTTAATACTGCTAGTGTATTAATAATACTGTTTTTAACATTCCTGAACTTTCTTGTGTTCAACACGAGCTCAAACAAACTCTAACGAATTTGTAACTCACTAATCGGTTGTATGATACGAGCTAAATTAGAAGTTAATACTGCCAGGCTTAAGAAGTTAGTACTGCTAGCAGAAGTTAGTACTGCCAGCAGAGTTAGTACTGCTAGCAGAAGTTAGTACTGCTAGCAGAGTAAGTACTTCTAGCATATTGTTAACACTGCTAGTATATTAATAATTCTATTTTTTTGACATTCCTGAACTTAAGGGACTGTTTGAAACTCATAAGAACCAAAAATGTAGTTTTTGTAAAATAGAGGGACTAAACGTATCAATATGGAAACTCAGGGGTGTAAACGGTAAATATTCTATTTTAAACTATACTGACTGTTTTTGCCAATAATGAAAACCTAAGGGTATTTGATATAATTAAGTGATTTAAATAAACACTTATAGTATCGGACTAGTCATGATATAATACGGATACTTATATAACTACACCTTCCCAAGAGCAAACGAGGAAAACGAATACAATAAACGTGTACACCACCACACAAGTGATAACAGTATATATAAACTAGAAATTGTTATAGTTTATACATTGAGTCGTTAGCCTAAATATGTAGACTAAGACTTGACCGTATTTACTTAGGAAATTGACGGTGTGATTCACTTAAAAAAAACCGCTTGATATATAATATCAAGTCAAGGACTACCTCTTAAAGGTGAGTTCATAGAGCTAAATGTTTTAACTGTTATTTAAATGATTTACATTCTTAGGGGTGGAGACATGGCTTGTTTTACAAATTGGACGCAAGTGTACATTTTATACCATGATTACGTGTTTGCCTAAGTTACCATAACCCATTATGTCCATGATCATGAACTGTTAATTGCATAGATGTGATTGGGAATTACATTACGTGGGCGCATATGTTATGAATAGATCTATTAGGGATTGACAATCCCCGTTCGGGTGACTAGCTATCACCGGGAACGAATGCATACCATGTCGAATTTGGGATGTTGCAGGGTTAGCACATCATTCACGGACACTTGTTGGCAAATATATTTGCATTCATATATGTCGAGCTTCAGTGTCATGAGCTTAGGAAAACGTAATTACTTTTATGATGTTTGCATGTGTTGCTTAATCATACACTTGGAAATCTTGCGGTCCTACTATTGATTTACATAAACCTATGAATTCACCAACTTTATGTTGACGTTTTAAGCATGTTTTTCAAGTCAATAAGTCACGAGGTGCGATGATACATTGGAAGTCAATAATTGAAGAGTCAACACTTAATATTTGGGGTCTTATTACATATTGGGGACAACTATTATAAACCAGAATCTTTATTTATATTGTTAAACAATTTGAAGCCATGGGCTTATGTAACAAACAAGTATTTTGTTAATCAAATGTATCTTTTTCAAACGACACGTTTAGTAGTCATTCTCAGATCTTGTGCTATTGATCCGTAAATGTAAAACGCTTCGATATTCAACAATCCAGTTGACGGTACTCAGATTATGAGGGTGTTTACAGTAGCGATAGACCACTTAAATGCCCGAACAAATCCATGAAACTGTTAATTTATGACAAGAGCCCTCGTTGAAGGAGCGCATAATGTTATAAATAGATCTATTGGGACTAATTATCCCTATCTGGGTGAGTAGCGCTCACTGTGCGGGTTTGTCGGACAACAGATATATACCATGTCGAATCTCATTTGGTGTCTTGGTCAGACACCGGTAGGGCATAAGTCATTTGGCATATTATATGCTACATAAATTAGCTTCGGTGTCATGAGCTTAGCGCAACAGTAGATACATTATGAGTGTGATACTGTATATGTTATAGTAGTCCACATATATTTGAAATCTTGTGTCACACGACTTTGTTGAACAATTACTGATTTCTAAACACATTTCCATTATACCTGTGGTGAAGCATAACACTATACTTTTCTATATCTACATTTACACTTACATTTTTTACGACTATTATAGGAATTGAATTGGTCATGCATACTTTATAAATCTTTGGATTTCAACATTTACATTTATTCTTACAAAACTCTATGAACTCACCAACTTTATGTTGACACTTTTAAGCATGTTTTTCTCAGGTGAATTAGATGCTTGGCCTACTTGATATGCATTGGAGTCTACTACATTCAAATGATCAAATCTCGTTGTATTGTTTTTAAGCTTTTCATTATGATGCAATTATGGGACAAATGTTATATAAATTTTAAGAAAATCAACAAGATTACTTTTCAAATGACTTATTTAGAGGTCGTACACCTGTATCTTGGCTGATGTATTTATGAAGTAACGCCCCTAGGACAATTTTCGCTGGACACATTTTAGGGTGTAAACAAATGGTATCAGAGCACTGGTTATAGAGAACTAGGTTGCATATTTTACCCTAGACTATAACCGTTCTCAACAAACATTGCATCAGATCAAAACATTTTTAAAAAGTGCAAACACACTACTTGCTTATGTCTTACATTACTTGCTACATCAAGTGCATACATGACATAACATAACATATATATATGCTTGCCATTTCTTTACTATATAGTAACGTTTAATTGTATATACAGAGTTATTTTATATATATATATATATATGCTTGCATTCTTTTTGCGTATATCGTACAATTATTTATATAAGAGTTATTTATATAAATACCAGAACATTTCTTAAGACATTGTGAGTTGCACAATGGTCTCATTTATACCTCAGACATTGTAAGTTAAACAATGGTCTCTAAGAATAGCTTTCTCATAACTTTATACAATATTGTATTGCATGAAAACCGTCATAATTTTGTTTACATGGAATTATGTATCAATCTAAGTATTACAAGTCTTGTATGGGCGGGACTTGTAATACGAGGATTGATATGATAATTGCTATGTTAACAAAACTCGTCACAGCTCTGTTTACATAGGATTATATATAAATCTAAGTATTACAAGTCTTGTATGGGCGGGACTTGTAATATAAGGATTGATATGATAATTGCTATGTTGACTCGTTCATAAAGACCTTTATTTAATTTACTCTAACCGAGTACTCATTAACTATCTCAAACTCTATGTTGATCTTCCCCGATAGTTTTACTTTCCGTCTCCGAAGATGAGTTTTTAACACTCGTCCCATACTCATTAGAGTACATGCATCGTCATGTCATCCATCACTTTAAAGGTTATGTGAGTACGCGTACTGCATCAGAAATTATTAAGTAGGATGATTTATAATATATTTATTTGAAAGGATTGGGACGCCTCTTCATTTAAATAAATAAATTGTAAATCCCCGAACCATAAGTTTATCAATTCATTATTTACATAAATTGGGACGCTTCTTTATGCAAATAATAAATTATAAATGAGTGGGCTTAGTGGTATCCAATATGACACGAGTACGAACTCGAACCCGATATTCACCAGAATCCGTTGAAAAGATCTAGAAACACAATCGTGTTCTACCACTCAGCAAAATCTTAAGGTCTCACTTGAGCTACCTTATCACATTCTTAAGTTAGTACTTTTGTCGTTACATATCTTTACGACCGCGAACTGTTCATGGAACTAATAGACTTGTTACACTTGAGCTAATGGAGTTGATTCATCCTCGAACTAACGACTAAATACAATATTCCGCCGTCTATCGCATAAGCTCTCCCGCGAACTCCTCCCAATTGTTGAATTTTATTATGGGGATATTGTTTCTCGAAATGTCCTCGCGCTCGGCATCCCATCACCTTTTATTATAGTTATGGTCGTTATGGTTAGTGTTGTTGGGTCCTGGAGCGGTCCCAACATGTACAACTTTATCCAATAGGTAATGCAACCCCCTTGAACCAAATAAACATCTATCAACGAAAGAGATAGTCAAACTATTCATTTCGGGCCTCTAGTAGGAACAATTAGGTCATGATACATCCTAGTACTGCCAAGTAAGTTGGATACTTACATTCATTAGCCTCATCCGTTATTAAGCATCTAACATTACAGATATCAGAAACGAGACTCTGACCTCGAACATTTAGAACTTTATACCAACATACTCACGCGACTGCACCTTCTCTTTTGATGATGTCGCTATTAAGAGACTTTCTTTAGGACATGTGTATATCAGTCATAAGACTAAAATGACATTTTGGAGGTACCTATTTTAATGGATTAAATAGCGTGGTTGAGCATAGTCAAAATTTTTGGTATATTGAGAAGTGTCGAAACATCAAATTTTGTGCAATAAAGTTGTCAGCGTCTTGTGTAGAACTAGTTTATTAAATCTTAAATCTTTTCTTGGTCACACAATCGGTTAACACAAATTAAATCTCGGGACGAGATTTCTTTAAGGGGTAGGTACTGTAACAACCGGCAATTTTCGAAATTTTAAATTACTATTTTACCTTTTGACTTTTTGGTTTCGACTTGATTTTTTTTTACTTTTGACCTTTTACAGTCACATAAAAACGATTACCGCGTAGCCGATAAATTTTCGAAACATATTTAAATAATAAATCATATTTATTATTACATATCTCTCATTTACAAATTTGTTTTTCAAACTTATTTGACCTGAAAACGATAACAACACGTATCGACGCAAAAATAGTTAATTTATAATTAATTATCGTAAGTTATTTATTAAAAAGTATTTAATAAATAATAATCATTTCAAATAAATGATTATAAAAGATTTATAAAATAATAGTCATATAAATACTCATTTTGTTGGAAAAATTATTTGGAAAACAATGGCGCAAGTTTCGTATTTTAAATCATCCGTTAAGTGGCCTAAACGAGACCCGAACCAGTATTTAACAAAAATTACACTTTGGTCCCTGTGGAAATACTTACACAATTAACCCTCAAGTATCATACACTTTTCACTTTGATTGAGAACTTTTTTTTATATATAAGTAACCCTTTTAGGGTTTACTTCAATTCATTTTTCTTATAAACCTAAAAACACACACCACCATCCTCTTTATATATTTTCCGGCGCCACCACTTATCCGGCCACCTTTTCCGGCCAATCTCCGGCGCACCTACAACCATCACCACGCAACAACCACCACCCCGATCCAATCGATCCGATGCATATCATCACCCCTACCACCTCGTCACCACGACTGCCACCACAGCCGCGACACAACCACCGCCATACACCAACCCCACACATCGCCGTCATCTCTACCATTTATAACATCATTGTCATCATCACCCTGCCGCCAACATCAACACCATCACAGCCACTCCATCCTCATCATCATAGCCGCTGCACACCGCCACCATTTCGCAGCCACCCTTGCAGCAAGCACCACAGATGGGTGCGTTTGGTTCTTGTTTCACAGAAAAGGGGTGCGTTCGGTTTTGTTATAACAGCACCAAAAGGTGCGTTTGGTATTCTATGAACACCAAAGGGTGCGCTGGATTTATTGAAGCAGCAGACGGGTGCGTTAGGTTTTTGGGTCAGCCACCACAAGGGTGTTTATTGTGGTTTTTTAGATTGGTGCGTTTGATTTTGTAGAAATCAGGGTGTGTTTGGCTGCTATAAAACGCAGCAAGGGTGTGTTTGTTTATTCATGCTAACACCACAAAGAGGCGTGTTTGTTTCTGTGGAAGCTCGTAGCAGATTAGGGATGCGTCGGGTTGATATAGAATCGACCAGGGCGCGTTTGGTTTAGGTAGAACAGCGATAAGGGCGCGTTTGGCATTATAGCAGATAAGGGGTGTTTGTTTTTGTGCGGTTGGTTGGCTGTAAACAGCCTTATGGCTGCGTTTGGTCTTATTGGAAAAAGATAAGGATGCGTTTGGTTTGGTAGAAAAACAACTAGGGTGCATCTGGTTGGGTTTCACAGCGAAAGGAGTGCGTTTGGGGTTTAGCAACCACGGTTGGGTTGTATGGAAACGCAGATTTGGTGCGTTTGGTTGGTTAAAAACAAGATAAGGGGCGTTTGGTTTATATAACAATCGACTAATAAAAATATCATAAGCTTTTATAAATATAAAACCGGACTTAAAGGTGGTTTAATGGTTAAATAATTATGTTATTTATTATTTTGTTTTTGGTATCTAACAGCATTCGGGTGTGTTTGGATCTGGGTTTAACAACGATAACGGGTGTGTTTGGTTTTTAGATCGTATTGGTTATTATTTGGTCTTGTTAGATATAGATTGAAAAATGAGTATATTTGCATCATGGATTGATTGAATTGAGGGAAAATAATTAACTTTTGTTGGTATGGAAAACGTTACATAAACGAATAGGTCATATCGAGATTTTATAAATTGCTACGCTTAGTAAATTGTTACAAATCTACTTCATTTATTATCTTGAAATGTTTTAAGAATTATTAGATCGTGAAAAACCGATAATTAAACGTAAGCTAAAATTTTAAAGATTTCATTTATCTAGTTCACAACTTTAAAACGTGCGTTTATTTTTATAAAGGAACTTTCTACTAAATCATTTGGGGATATCCGGGTGCGTGTCGAATTATTTAGTTTCCTTTATTTTTATCATCTTTCTTATATAATACTTGGAAGGTATTATATTATTAAACCATTTTATTTTAATTGTCACCTTTTAGATATAACACATGTCGTGTATTATATACGCTTCGAGTTATTCTTTTGGTTGTGTATCCTCGGTATGAATTATATACTTGGTCAATTTTCATGATGTAATATATACGGAATATGTTACACACTTTGTGTTTATATTTTAATTTATTTTATTTAACCAACCACCAAGATATTACAATTTTAAATATAAATCTAAATCAACGTGTCGCGTTGATGCAACCATTCATCGGGAAATCCAAATACATTACCCTAGGCTAGTGGATCATAACCGTTAGGATAAGCTACCTCTTCTTGGTCGAGCCGTTCCAGTCTTCGTTTTGTCTGGCGCTTAATATGCGCATTCCCGCCAATCATTCTACAACATCGATGTGAGTTTATAGCCCCTCTTTCACTTGTTTTACATTTACTTTACAAATCTCGGGGGAGAATACATGCTCAATACAACTTGTTTAGATACTCATTACAAACTCAATTACTTGATTTATATCACACTCTTTTCTACTTATGGATCTAAGTACTTAAAGCTATTTACGAATACAATGGTTAATTTTTATTGGACACAAGTGTTTTCGTTTATCATCTTCATGTTTACATGTGCCTAAGTAACCTTAACCCACCATTGCCCATTATATGAACTGTTAAATTCATGAACTGGGAGGACCGGTGAGGAAAGCGCGAGTGTACAATTGATCTATTTGGGATTGATCATCCTATTCGGAGAGTAGCACTCACTATTTAGACGTACAGAAACACAATCATACTATGTCGGAACAATTAGATGTTTACGGGTTTGAACATCTACACGGTCCTTTATTTGCATTAAATTGCACACATAGATGTCGAGCTTTAGTGTCATGAGCTTAGCGCAATAGTAGATATTATTTATGGGGTACTGTATCTGTTATAGTACCCATACATTTTAGAAAATCAACGAAATCAATGTCCACTCTATCTTATTGAACATTACTAATTACTGAACACTTTTCATTATACTGCGGTGAAACAATAAACACTAAACTCTTTCGGTTATACATTTACTCTTACATTTTTGGCGATTATTATAAGAATTGAAATGGTCATACATACTTTATAAATCTTATAGTGATCCAACATTTACATATTATACTTTAACAAAACTCTAGGACTTCAACCAACATTTATGTGACAGCTTTAAAGCATGTTTTTTCTCAAGTATAGTAGATACTTGGCTCTACTTGATGTGCAATGGAGTCAAAAATTGACAAGAATACATTTTATGATATCTACTTTCATACAAATGATCAAATCTCGTTGGGTGATATTTTCAGTTTTTCATTGGTGAAGCAATTATGGACAAATGTTACATCAATTTCAAAGAAATCAACGAGATTACTTTTCAAACGACACATTTAGAGGTCGTTCTCTTGTATCTTGTGCTATTGTATTATGAAGTAACGCCCCCGGACATATCTCCGCTGCGACACATTTTTGGGGATGTTACAATATTTCAGTAGCGTTTGGAATTGTGGTTAACTGCTTAAGAGGGCGTTTGGATCTGTGTTTTATGGCAGCCCCAAAGGGGTGTTTGGTTACTAAATTTATAAGCCCAAATGAGGCGTTTGGTTGCTGATTTTATAGCCCAAAGAGGGTGTTTGGATTTGAGTTTAACAACAGATTAGGGTGCGTTTGGTTTAGCGGTTAGGGTGCGTTTGGTTCATTGATTAATAGCTAATAAGGGTGTGTTGGTTTTACTATTTTATTACCTTTTGGATTTAGTTTATATGTATATATTGAAACACGCGCATATATTGCAACACGGATTGATTAAAGCGGAAAATGTTGAATTTTGTAAAAATGGAAAACGTCATATGAACGACTAGGTCATGCCGAAATTTATAAAAATTTATATACTTAATATTTTTCGCTACAAATTCTATTATTTTAGAAACCCGATAAACGGACAAAGTTATATAGTTTTTAAGGTTTTTAATATGTAATTATACAATAACGCGACAATAATCGAAAACCATACTTTTACAAACGAGATAACTATTTTAACTAAAAACCGTCAAGAAAACGAAATACTAAATTATAAAATATTATTTTATAATTCTCGACTAATAGACAAAATAATAAGTTTTGTAAAAACTTTAAAAACGTCAACTATCTAAAATGTAACTTTAAAACGTATGTTTACTTTTATGCAAGAGCGTTTTATTAATTTAATTAGTGATTTCCGAACATGTGTCAAATTATTTTGTCTCAATTCTTTTTATCGCGTTTCTTATAGAATACTTGTAAAGTATTATATACTGCGACTTGTGCTTTTGGTTGTTGTCTTTATCATATAATTCACCATATGAATTATATAAGTGTTCATTTTTCATATGTAATATATACGGAATATATTACATATTTTGTGTTTGCGTTTCGACTTATTTTATTTTACCAACCACCAAACTCGTCCAACTTGTAATCCAAATCCTTTATCAACGCGTCGCGTTGACGTACTCATCTATCGGAAAACCCCAATTCATCATCCTAAGCTAGTGGGACTTAGCTGATAAGTTAAGCTGCGTCTTCTTGGTCGAGCCGTTTTGTTTTCCGTTTGTGTAGTGCTTATTATGTGCATTTCTGCCAATCGCTCTACAACATCAAGGTGAGTTCATAGCCCCACATTTTACTTGTTTTACATATACTTTACCACTTTTGGGGTGAGAAACATGCTCGTTTACAAACTCGTTTACGTTACTGAATTTCAACCTCGTTTATACGTTGATTACAAACTCGTTACATGATTGATGTCACACTCGTTTTTACTTATGGATTTAAGTGCTTTAAGCTTTTACGAAAACGTTGATTACTTTTACATTGGACACAAGTGTTTTCTGTTATCGTTTCATGTTTATGTGTTGCCTAAGTTTTGCTACAAACCACTATTGCCCGAACTATCATGAACCGTTAGTCACCTATGGCCAATTGGATTGGTTAAGTGAGCGCGAATGAATAAATAGATCTATTGGGACTAATTATCCCTATTTGCTTTGGTTCCACTTAACGAAGAACAAACGGATATATGTCATGTCGATGTGCGTTGTGGTGGTCTTTGGTTTGGGACACCAGTTAAGGGCAGGAATACTGTGTGGCATGATATGATATGCCATGTTGTTATTAACATCGGTGTCATGAGCTTAGTGCTACAATAAATACTTGCATGTGAAGTTGTATTCATTATAACGGTCACATGTGCTTTGTATGTGAAATCGTAAACTGCTAAGATTGTCACATACGTTTTGAAATCTTGTGGTCCACACTACTTTGGTTGAACATTTCCAATTACTAACCACTTTTCGTAAAATTTGAGTGAAGCTGTATTCACTAAACGTTTTTTATCCTCATAAATGTTTTACTTAAACCTATGAATTCAGTCAACTTTATGTTGACCATTTTTAGCATGTTTTTCTCAGGGGATTAGCTTTGGACTTCTTGACGTGCTATGTGGAGTCTACATGCAATATGATACTATCTTTCAAGACTTTATTATCATTCATACTCGTTGACTTTTCAAAACTTAATTATGCTTCCGCTACATTTTACTTACGCTTCCGCGAATATTTAATTTCTTTTGAATTTTGTAAAACTTATCTATTTTTAAATAATGCAACGAGTTATGATTTTCAAAATGTCCATTAGTGGTCGTTCTCTTGTGCCTTGTGTTCAAAGTATGATGAAGTCACGCCCTCGGACACGTATTCCGTCCAGGCCCTGTCTGAGGGTGTGACAGATTGGTATCAGAGCCAAGGTTATAGAGAACCAGGTAGAATATCTAGGTCTGGTCTATAACCAGTATGTGATCCTTACGTGGTTTTATGTGTGCCTTATACGTATTTTTGCTATGAGCTTACGTTTATCTTTTCTTCGCGGCCATCTTTTCTCTGAGGTTATCTTTCCTTTGCGGTTATCTCTTCTCTGCGGTTTACGTTCGACTTAAGTTTATTCCTCTATTTACTTATATGGAAGTTGTCTATATAAATACTAAACCTTTCTAAGACATTGTTGATGACACAATGGTCTCTAAAATTTGTCTAAGACATTGTGAGCGATGCAATGGTCTCAAACTTATTATTCATAACCTTATACAATATTGTTTTACGTAAAACCCGTCACGGTTATGTTTACATGGAATTATGTATGAATCTAAGTTTCACAAGTCTTGTATAGGCGGGACTTGTAACTGGAGGTTTAATATGGTAATTTCTATGTAAACTCGTTCATAAAGATCTTTATCTTATTTACTTTAACCGTATACTCATCAACTATTTTGAACTCTATGTCGGTCTTCCCTAATTGTTTTACTCCCCGTCTCCGAAGACGAGTTTTAAACACTCGTCCCATACTCATTAGAGTGCCTGCATCGTATTTTCATCCACCACCTTGAAGATTTTATGAGTACGCGTATTGCATCAGAAATTAGTCTATACTTATTCATTTATTCGACTTATTTCATTTCCCTTACACCATTCGATTTTAAAGTAAATACCGACGCCAAGACAAGGAATGAGTTCCACGAGGATCGAGTGTATTGTAACCCAACGAATTGCTAATGCTATTGAAGCTAATACTGTCTATGAGGAAAGAATCCACATGGCTCGCGACTAAATGAATTAGGTCGTACGTTAGGGAACCAAGGTAGTAAGGAATGCCAACAACAAAATAAATGACAAAAGGCCTTGAGAGCTTACATTGCTAAACCAAATTTCAAAGACACATAAGTAGCAAAAATTTCCCTTCCACAACAAACGAAAGTTGCACCACACTGGACCATGCACTGTGAAGTGCAATAACTACAAGAGTGTTGGCCATGTGAGTAGGAATTATAGGACACCCGTTTCGATATTCAACTTAGAGGCCATAGTGGAAAATTAGAAATCTGAACCGTGTGAACCGTATTTAGGAGGTTAAAACTTGTTGGAGCTCTAACACCGTCAAAGATAACGTTGATGTTTAAGGAAAGATTTTTCCCTATTTAGTGAAACCAAAGTAGACTCAGACTGAAATCTCTAAGAGTGTTGCACTAGTATTTACCTGTGAATTTCGTGTATTGTGTGGATTTCCCAAAATCCTTTGTTCAATTTGTGTCATAATAATTTTGTCAGTTACACTTCACATCTCTAGTAAATATATGTAAGCTGCTCCTTGAGTCTGTTACCGTCTTACAACCCATCTCGCTATATTTATGTAAACTGTCTTACTGTTATTAACTAAGTGGATGGTATCCTATGAAAAATTTTAGTGTCGTCTTATTAACCTAGTTTTCGCGTTATGAACTATTTTACACCAGTTTACAAACCGTTTGCTGATAGCTTCTTGTTTATTTCAACACCTTATAAACTATTTTTCCATGAACCGTTTTGTCAACATTTTATAATTATCTTACTATTACCTCATAACTTATTTGAGTATAAATTAATGAACCAACTCGTTTTCATTTTATAACCTATTTTACGGTTAATTATAAACTCTTTTGCTACCCTATTATAAATTATTTTGCAGTTATCTTACAAACTATTTTGTTGTCACTTAAGGAATTATTTCGTTGTCATTTATAAACTATTTCGCTGTCAAATTATGAAATATGTCGTCAACATCTTATGAACTACTTCGTGTCTTTTATAAACCATTACGTTGCCATTTTATAAATTATTGGGTTGTCAACTTGTAAACCATTTGTTACCATTATCAACCGTCACGTAACTTTCTTGTAAACTATTTTTGTTATCGCCTCATAAAACATTTCCCGTTATCTTACAAAATATCTTGCGTCGTTATATAAACAACCCTGTTTTCATTACCACGAACTGTTTTGCTACCTTATAAACTATATCGTTTATACCGTGTAAGATTTTCTTTATAACATTAGTTTGACGAAATGAGCATTTTATCGTAGTTCCTAAATTATGCATAGCCTGATCACCTATGGATAATTCAGGAAGGACCATACTATGCTAGGAGTAGTCACCATAAAATTTTGTCAAATTACCTTTATGTTCCATCCTCTACATTGTCAACGAGATTGTATTGCACTTGTATTTTATTAATATTTGGCGTGCGTATTCATGAGTCGTGTCGGTCACGTGTATTTGTATTCGTAAGCATCATAACTAAGCAGATTTTCTTCAACCTTGGTATATAGAAATACCATACCCTTAGCCGAGAGACTAAATCATGCTTCCTGTAGTCATGGAAATTACGGATTGAAAGGTTCTAGAATGTAATGAGCATATCACTTTAAGTGGATTATAACCAATAGAACTAGAAGATTTTCTTCAATATACTTACCTTTTAGTGAGATAGAATCACGTGAATTATGAGATCCTCGTATCGACAAAACCAATGATGGATCCTTCAGGATGTACACCGACAAGCTGAGAATTTAACAAGCTAACCGTTACCCGTTTTCTAGTATAGACGATCTTTTCGATCAACTACGAGAATATAGCGTTATTCGAAAATCGACCTAAGAACTAACTACCACCAACTGAAAGTTCATGAGGAGAACTACACGACACACGACCTAGAATTTAGAGAAATAGTGCTTACTTTTAAGATTTGGGAACACTACCGATATGACATAAGTATGAATTCGAACCCGATAATCACCGGAATCCGTTAAAAAGACCTAGAAACACGATTGTGTCTTACCATTCAACGGGACTTTAAGACCTCACTTGAACTACCTTATCTCATTCTTAAGTTACCTTTGCCGTTACAAAATCTTGCGATCATGAACTGTTCGTGGAGTTAAACGACTTGTGCACTTTTGAGCTAATGGATTTGATTTATCCTCGAGCTAACGACTGAGTACGATATTTCGTCACGTATCACCTGAGCTCTTCCGTGAGCTCCTCCTAATTGTTGACCTTTATTCTGTGAATATTGTTTCTCAAAATGTCCTCACTCTCCGCATTCCGTCATCGTTTGTTATAGTTATTGTTGCTGTGTATTCTTATACTTTTAAATTCACGACTCCATATGTTTGTGCTATGATTTTTAAATGATTAAAATGAATAAATATTTTAATAAAGATTTATGATGATTTCGAATATACAATTTGTTCTTGTAAAGAGGTTGTGAGATGTGTGAGTTACAACAAAGATGGCGATAAGGTTATGCTTGAATTATGGTAAATTTTGTTGATTGGTTTTGGCGTAAAAGAATTTTGGATAGTTTGGAAAATATTGTGGCATTATGGTCAAGTCCATAGGTGATTTATAAAAATATAGTTGTTGGTCCAAGTTTTAAATGAGGGTAAAACGGACGTTTAAAAAATAAAAAATAAAAAAATAATAATAAAAAAAAAAAAATATCTCGAAAGGTTTATTAAGTGTCGAAAGTTTTTGAAAATATTTGTGGAGCTTCTTAATATCAAAACGAAGGTTTAAATTTTTTTTTTTCTAAAAATGATAAGTCGTTGCCGTTGGTCATTTCTAAATATAGCAACATTATATATATATATTTTGCAAGCTAAGTATTTTGGTGACATCGTTTCGATCAACGTGGTATATTTAGTTTTTGCCGACGATAACCGATCGAGTTCAAAAGATCAAAAAATTACAATCGTGACTTATTTTAAAATTTCATACGAAGAAGAAAACCAAATAGGAGAAAACACGTTTTTAAAATTTGTTATATTTCCAATTTTACACTTTTAGCCCCTCAACTTTAAAATAGTTTTCATTTTTTCATTTAAGTTTTAACTTGCTTATATCAAACCTTTTAACTTTCAAACTTTTAAATTTTTTTTTTCTTTCACTTTTAAACTTTTAATTTTTGTTATTTTTTAATTTTACATTTTTTTCTTTCACTTTTAAACTTTTAATTTTTGTTATTTTTTAATTTTACATTTTTTTCTTTCACTTTTAAACTTTTAATTTTTGTTATTTTTTAATTTTACATTTTAGTTTTCAAAATTTTCAATTTTAGCCCTTTCGTTGTAAGAAATTTCCCTGTTCATCATTTTTGCTCAACAAATCGTTAACGAAAGTTCAAGTTCTTCAACGATTTCAACAACAATTAATCATTGTTTTACGGTTTCTTCTTGATTTTGTAAAATCCCGTGAAAGATACGATTCTTTTCTCGGTTTTAGTCAAGACTTGTAAAATCCCGTAAAATAGTTTTCTACAACAACAACAATCACTTTACCTACTTAAGATCCGATATCCATTCACAACATCACAATGTCAAATACCAATACCAATTTGCAAACACAAACTCAATGGTTCTTCAAATGACACAGTTTCTACCTTGTTCTATGTCTAACATTCAGATCAGACACAACTTTTCAAGAATAGATGCAATGCACAGTCTTAAAGAAATCAGTCCTCTATTTAATTCTCCCTCAAAACTTTACAGGACTATGGCACGATGCCTATCTTCCAAGAGAACGTTCTCTCAGATTGGATTTACTAGAACAACATCGTACTAAAGATATAACCCCCTTTTTTCTAGGAATTGATTTGCACAACTACTTTGACTAATCTCAGAACAAAGTTTGAAAATGCTTTCAATTCAGAATTCGAAGAGCGTATGAGGAAATATACAAGATATAATGCTCAATCCTTCAATGATGCAATGATCTGTACCATGGATTCCATTCGGAAATACATGCTTGAGATAATTCTTCATCAACAACGAACTCTACATTTGTTGAAACAAAAGACGTTGATGCAGACACAAGAAGATCATTCACATCAAACCCAAGCAGTGAATACTGATTCATTGAAAGTTGATTTAGTTGTCAAACAAAACTCTTGTTCTGAGAAAGAAGACAGTAATTCAGAGACTGCATCCAACAAATCAGCAAAGGAATGCAGCTTGAATTCTGAACCACAAGATGTTCATGCAATCAAATACAAGATGTCAAAAGCAAAAGAAAGATGCATGGCATATTTTGATCTCTTTCATTCACACCTCAAGTTCTTTTAAAAGATTACTTAAAAGGCACTCGCATCGAACATGGATTCAAACGGGTATCATGTCAACTCCTTTGGTCAAGATGGTTGATTACTTTCACAAGAACAATGCTCCTCAACGTAGATCAACTACAAAAGCAACTTGACAAAGATGAATTTCAAGAAGATGGATCCATGGCAGCCTTTTGGGTGGTAAACAACCAGTTCCAAAAGTTCATCAATTCAAAGTTTACATTGGATTAGTTACGGATTTATTTGGATGATGAATATGTTGTCATGACACATAACTACTTTCTACAATACACTCAACTCGAGATTCTAGAATTTTGTGATACACTAATGCAACACATGGAATCCATTAAGAAGTCGATTGATGAAAGAGCACTGCATAAAAGAGTATGACACCAGGGTGAATGAAAGACAAATGCAGACAACAGAGGGAAAGGTTGATACGTGTAAAGCATTGGATGCTAGTTTGGTTGACACAGAAAGTAGCAGGACAGAATCAAAAGAGAAAGATACAAGCAGCAGATCAGGGAATGATGCACATGCTGATGATGCAGATATTAAACCCATATATTATGAAGAGCCAATGGCTGAGGTACAAACAACTGCTAAAATCAATATCTTTGCTACAAGACAACAACATACTAAGCAACCTGAATTCAATAATAAAAGAGAGGTTGACCAAAATGCTGAACAATGTCATGACACATGTCCTTTGCTTGCTAAATTAACTGATAACCAGACAAATGAACTCACTTCGGGGGAGATTGTTAGCCTCAATTTTATTGAGTCAATAAAGGAAGCTCGTTCCCGTGTTCAAGACCTCACTTCGGGGGAGATTGTTAGCCTCAATTTATTGAGTCGAACAAGGAAGCTCGGTCACTCTACGATGGAGCTTCGGTCTTTAATTAGTTAATGTTGTAATAGGATAATATCGGGAATCGGGCTCGATAGTGAATCTAATATTGTATATGTTTCGGGTTTAATCCCAAGCAAAACCCGAGCCCGGGTCCTAGTTAAATATCCCGCGCGTACCTTTAACGTGACGGGGTATATAAGCTTTTTCTTATTTAGAAAAAGCTAGTTGTTCAAAATATCTAATAATATCTTTTCTCTTTTCTCTCTCAATTCTCTCTCTAGTTTCTCTCTCTAGAACAACTCTCTCTTTCTCATTTCTAGTCCGATTTCGTGATCGATTGTATGTTATGAAGTGTTAACGGGATCCTACAATTGGTATCAGAGCTACACAACTGAACAAAAAGTCTAATGAAAATGCTGATGTACTAGCTCAGATTCAGAAAAAGGGGTTTGCAATTGCAGCATTAAAAAATGAGTTAAGGAAACTAACAGGAAATAGTGTGAATACTAAGTTTGCAAAGCCATCAATCTTGGGAAAACCGGTTGGACAACCACTCAAAAACCAATCCGTTGTTAGACAACCGACTGCGTTTAAGTCTGAAAGACCTAGAATTTCAAAACCACGGTTTGCCTCCCAAGTTGATGTGAACAACGACTTGTCAAAACCAGTCACTACACATCATTTGCCTAAGGGAAGAGAATCTGCCCCTGCAAAACCTCATCACATGATTGCACCAAGCTCATCTAGGTATAGCTCAAACGACATTGTTCATAATCACTACCTAGAGGAGGCTAAGAAAAAGGCACAAGAACACTCTAGGAACTCTAGAAATTTTTCTGACTCCAAACATTTTGTTTGCTCGACATGTCAGAAATGTGTCTTTAATGCCAATCATGACGCTTGTGTAATAAAATTCCTGAAAGAAGTCAACTCGCGTGCTAAGGTTCCATCCAATAAGACAACAAACAGAAACAAACCCGTAGAGCAAATAAGGGTTGCAACGAAACCAAAAAGACAGATCCCAAAAGGACATAGGTTTTCAATCAAAAAGACTACCACTGTGCATGAGAAAACAACAAGTCCTAGATCTTGTCTTAGGTGGCAACCAACGGGTAGAATTCTCAAGACTGTTTGTCTTAGATGGGTTCCAACAGGAAAGACATTCGCCTCTAGCACAACAAAGGTTGAAAGTGAACCCCCAAATGGTTCAAATGCAGATATCCCTAACCAATGTGAAAGCGAACAAGCTCTTAATGTCAGTGCAGGTACTCTCTTAAGTACAGGTACATCGTTCAATCCTACAGAGGAAGGACTCAGAGTTTGGTTGCGAAAAAGAAAGATATCTCAGAAAACAGGGCTTCAAGGAATTTTGATCTGATGATCATCAAATGATGTCTGATCACAACAGTTCAGACCTCGCACCACAACGACAAGAGATGTCTGTTGAAAATGTCTCTTCAGGCCTCGTTCCTCAAGGACAAAAGGCGTCAGATTATGACAACTCTGACCCCGTGCCCCCAAGACAAAATGTTGTTCCTTCAGCAGAAAAGCCAGATTCGTCACATCAAGGGTTAGAATTTCTCTTCAGTCCTTTACTTGAAGAATATTACAATCCAACACACGATCAAGCTGAGGAAAACAACAATGATCAAGCACCGAATGCATCGTTTCAAGAAGCTGAATTTATCAATCCTTTTTGTACACGGGTACAAGAAATTGGTGAGTCTTCCTCACGCAACATTGATAATACCGATGTGCATTCATTTCAACCACAAAGTCATGATTACCGATGGACCAGAGATCATCCATTAGAACAAGTTCGTGGAAATCCAACCATGCCAGTTCAAACAAGACGACAGCTTGCCACAGATCCTGAAATGTGTATGTTCGCGCTCACGGTGAGTATTGTTGAACCGAAGAACATTAAGGAGGCAATGGCTGATTCTGCATGGATCGAAGCAATGCAGGATGAACTTCATCAGTTCGACAGACTAAAAGTCTGGGAACTAGTCGACAAACCATTTGGCAAGATGATTATAAAGCTAAAGTGGTTATGGAAGAACAAGAAGGATGAAGATCAGACTGTAATTCGCAACAAAGCACGACTTGTTGCTAAAGGTTATGCTCAGGAAGAGGGTATTGATTTTGAAGAATCATTTGCTCCAGTTGCTCGCTTGGAAGCAGTTCGGATTTTTTGTTGCCCACGCAGCACACAAGTCTTTTCCAATCTATCAGATGGACGTGAAAACGGCATTTCTTAATGGTCCACTGAAAGAGGAGGTTTATGTTGCTCAACCAGAAGGGTTCTGTTAAAACCTAATTGTAGGCTTCATAGATCGTTTTGCCCATCTAGGATATCATAACATTGATCACGCAGCGGAAT
>BQNB010094237.1:0-26169 GCA_026074375.1 Tanacetum coccineum | reverse complement strand
CAAACTTGCCTAAGTGATCTATGGTATTGAGAATTGTAACAGGACACCCAAATGGTCTCATAAAGCCTAAAGCTGGTTTTCTACGAAGAAAAAATTCATAAGGGGTCTTGTTATGATGCTTAGTTACTAATACTCTATTTTGCACATAGCAAGCAGTATTAACTGCTTCAGCCCAAAAGTAGTAGGTAGCTTGAATCAGCTAGCATTGTCCTAGCAGCCTTAATTAGTGTTCTATTTTTCCTCTCAGCTACTCTATTTTATTAAGGAGTTCTAGCTATACTAAATTCTCTCTTAATACCTTTTCTCTCACAAAACTGATTCATCTCCTTATTCTTGAACTCAGTTCCATTGTTACACCTAATTACCTTAACCCTTTGATCTATTAGATTTTCTACTCTAGTTATAAAAGACTTAAGTATGCGACTAGTCTCATCTTTAGTAGCTAGAAATAAAACCCAACTAAACCTACTGCAATCATTTGTGACAACTAGGCAATACATCTTTTTCATTAAGCTTTTTACAAATGTTAGACCAAACAAATCCATGTGCAACATATGCAAAGGTTGGCTGATTGAACTTATTGTTTTGGACTTACAAGAAGCTCTATGTTGCTTTCCCTTTTGACAAGCAACACAGGTTTGAGTATTTTCAAAAAGTTTTGAAGGTAAACCTCTTACAAGATTTCCCTTAACCAGTTTATTCATAGTTTTGAAATTTATGTGTCTAAGCCTCCTATGCCAAAGTTCAGATTCATCAGATGTGGATTTTGCAAAGAGACAAGTTAGACCTCCTTTAGGAACAATATTCTTTAAATCAACACTATATATATTGTTCTTTCTAGGAACTTTAAGTAAAACTTGACTTTCATCAGTTAACTTAAAGTTTGAAGATAAAACAATACATTCAGTGTCATTAAAGAGAACACTATTCTTTTTATCACACATTTATGAGACACTCTCTTTTACAAAATACACATTCTTAAAACCTAAATTACCAGTTTTGATTGTACCTCTGCCTGTGATTTTCCCTCCTTTGGGGTTTTCCTCCAAGGCAACATATCCTTCATCAATTTCTTTAAAGTTAGTAAAATAGGACATGTTCCCTGTCATGTGCCTTGAGCATCCACTGTCAATCACTCCTTGGTCTTGTAAATCCATTTGTGGATTGCCTTGCACATATGGTAAGAAAATCAGTCTCTTGGGACAAACACCACTGACTTGTCTTCTGCCTGTGCCTCAATATAATCAAACCTTTCAAATGTTTGATGCACTATTGTGTTTGATACAGTCTATTACTTTATTCCCCTTGGTTCCAAACCCAATAACAGATGCCTTAACAGCATTAACCTGTTTCCCTTAATAGCAAAAGTACTACTGCTTTTGGCCTAGCACATTACCTACTGCTTTAGCCCAGCAGTATTAACATTCTACCACTAAATAGTATTAAACCCTCTTATAAAAATTACTATTTTTTTAGGTTGTTGTGTTTGTTTGTTAATGCCTTCTAATGTTTGAATGTGCTTTATTAAAAACATTTGTCCATTGGTCTTAGCACTATTCCAACTATTGTTTTGGGTTTGAGCATATTAACTGGTCTAGCGGTAGTAAGTGATACTAGACCAGATCTCATTAATACTGCTTTTGGAACCATGTTCCTTTTAGGACTGGAGTGAGTCATTCTAGAAAAATTCTGGTGATTCACCCTTTGAGTATAGTTCCACACTGGTTTTACCATCTTTTTATTATTAAACTGTCTTTGATGGTTATCACAATTATACTGCAGGTGATCAAAACTTCCACATACATAACAAGCTTTGTTAAACATCTCAAAATTACTTTTTAATCTTTGAGACATCATGTTATTCCAGTTTTCTTTGTTTCCTTTAGAGACTATGTGTTTCAGCCTAATTTGATTACCTTTTGAATAACAATTGTTTTCCTAGGAGTTTTTACTTGCTCTTTAGATTTAACAAACTTTATTTTAGCAAAACTAGACTTAACTGTTTTCTTCTCTTTCTTAGCCTGAGGCACATCTTCTTCCTTACTATCAGACACCTAATCCTCAATAATTGGAGAACCATTATTCTTCTTAACAACCTTATGCTTGTCTACACTATCTCAAGCTTCAATAGTCTCAAACTACATGAGGCTGCTTAACGTAGCTCGACTAACTATAGGCTCATTTACAAACTCTTCTATACCAAAGAATGACAAATCATGTTTTGGAGGCAAAAAGTTTCCTGTATAGAGAGGTGGAATAGCATTATACCCTAAACATCTTTTGCACTTAACAACTATCTGACAATCTAGTAGTTTGTTTAAGTTTTTAGATGAATTCTCAAAATTTTCTAATGTTAGCTGAATTTCATCTTTGTTTTTGGAGCCATTTCCAACTTCTCTAAGCTCTGTAATGGATACTTCCTTAAATAAATCTCACATTTTAAGAGCTTGATATCTTCTTCATAAACAGACTTATTTTTCTTATAAACTAAAAGTCTTGCTTCTACAGACTCTAAACCTGTTTTATAAGTAATAGCATTTATCTAATGTCCCTTAAGACTCTTGTAACATTGTTTATCATTTTGTTCTTTAAAGAATTTTAAATTTTCCAAACAGATGATGATCAATTTGAATCAGTAGAATACCTCAGAGTAGAACTTTGTAGAAGATAAGTCATGAGTGAAAAGTTAGTTGGACCTTCTTGCTTGATTACTCCATTCAAATACCAAGACCATCACATGAGATCAAAGCTTGGACGTAGTTGTCCTCCACTGCCACAACCTTCTAGTGTTCTCCCTATTCAAGGTTTTCTTGGTTCCTTAGACCCTCAACCTCTTGTAAAGTGTCCCCTTTTGTGGCAGTTGAAACAACTCCACCGTAGACTTAATCAAACCCAATGGGTTTTCAGTACAGTCACTGTAAGCGTTTCTTAGTGTTCTTCAGAATCTCCATCCCTCATTTGTGGAGCAAGCTGGTAGGGAATTAAAAGACTTCATGATTATCTTTGGAGTTAATACTTGCTAGAGTTAAGTTACTGCTAGTCTCCAAGGCATAATTAGTACTATTGGTGAATCTTAATGAAAAAATATGTTAAGTAGTTAGTACTATTAGTTACTAATGCTAGAGTATATTACTACTGCTAGTGTAACTTAATACTGTCAGTTACTACTGTTAATGTAACTTAGTATTGCTAGAGTAAAGTTAGTACTGATGGTAAAGAATGAAGAAAAATATTCTAAGTAGTTACTACTGCTTGTACACAGTTAATGTTGCTAGTGTATAAGTTACTGCTGCTAGTTCAGAGTTAATGTTGCTGATACAAAGTTACAACTGCTGATAGAGTTACAACTGCTAATGGATAAAGATTGCTTATGAGATATGTATGAGATATTTTTGTAAAAGATACGTATAAGTTATTTGTTTAGAAGATCATGATAACTTAGAAAAATATTGTAAGCCTGTTAGGACTCCTTGGTGTATAAAAGGAGGTCCTAGGGTATAGATTTCTATGTACCAAAATCGTATCAAATCATATCAAAGTTCATAGAGTTTTTTATAGCTTCAAGGTTTTGTAACCCTAACACTATTAAGAGTGTTTGTTTTATATTGAGGCTGAAAGTTTAGTAAACTGTTTGTTATTGATCTTGTTTATTACTGTTTCATTGTAATTCTTCTTAGTATCATTGACTAGATTCCGCATAGTCTTTGATATTCACAATCAAAGTTTCTACTATAGTTATGTTAGATTTATCTTGCATAACTATACCTTATACAAGCTAAGGGATTAAAGATCTATTCTATTGGGATCAATAATAGCCATCTGCCACCTCAAGTCCATCTCTTCTAAATCATCAGGATTAATTTGTTGCAAGTTCTCATTGTCAAGATGTGGACTGTTTGGTTGACTTGCAAAGAAAGCATAGATAACAGCATCACTCAAGTTATCAATTGTTGTTGAGTTAACAGCAGTAGCTTAAGTGCTAGTAGTTGTAACACCATAAGCAGTATTAACTTCTCCATTTGTACTGCTGGTGTTGTTTGAGGACACAAAGGCTACATTTTTTGTGTTTGGGCTTGAGCTTGATGTTCCTTTGACCTCTGCTTCATAGATCTTCAAGTTGTTATAAAGATCATCCAAGCTTAAAGTATCTATCTCAGTCTTGTTCCTCCACACAATGGTATGTGTGTTCCATTCTGGTGACAGACTTCTTAAGAACTTTTGATTTACATCTTCTTGTGAGATACTTTCACCATGAATCTCCAACTGACTAGTAAGCTTTTGAAGCCTATCAAAGGTTTGATCTAACACCTCTAAGCTAGATGAAGTAAAATTTTCATACTCTGCTGTTATTAGAAATCCTCTAAGTTCTTTTTTAATAGCAGCAATTCCCTCCAAACCCTCTTCTCAACTGCCTGCAGTCAATGACTTGAATCTTGATGGGAGTTAAACTTCACTTGATGTTCAGTATGATGCCCACTCAATATAGTGCTTCATGCCTTCATTCTAACCTTCTTGTGCCTTTTCTTCAGCAATTGAAGGAGCAATTACAGTCTCAACACCTTCAACAAGTTTTGTTATTGAAGGTGCATTACCATTCTCTATGACTTCCCATAGAGAATAATCAACCATCTGGATGTATTGTTCCATCCTCATCCTCCAAAGCTCATACTCACCTGGTTTAAGCATAGGTACTTTTGATGCAGCCCTCCATATGTAATGATCTGATCCATGTCTTCTAGCAAAGTTTCTCAAACCAAACAAGCTCAATACCACTGTTTATCCCACTACACTGATCTGAATTCCTTAGCTTGTGTAAGGTTTAGTTATGCAAGATAAATCCTACACAACTATGATAGAAACTTTGTTTGATAATACTAAAGATTGTACGGAATCTAATCTTTAATATAAGAAGAATTCTTCAATGAAATAGTAACACAAGAACACAATTTAATTCAACAATAAAAGCTCCAATATTATTATTACAAATAATACGAATACTCTTAACTAGTATCAGGGTTACAAAACCTTAAAGCTATCACAATTCTATGAATGACTCATTTTTTATACTTGATACATAGAATTCTATACCCTATGACCTCCTTTTATACACCAAGGAGTCCTAATGGGATTACAATATTTTCCTAAGTTATCATGATCTTCTAAACAAATAACTTATACGTATCTTTTACAAAAATATCTCATACATATCACATAAGCAATCTTTATCTTTTCTCTGAGCAGTCTTTATCCTTTCAGCAGTTGTAATCTTTCAGCAGTTGTAACTTTTATACCAGCATCATTAACTTTCAAACACCAACGAGATTAGCAGTAACTTTTTGTTTACCAGCAGCACTAACTGTGTACAAGCAGCATTAACTACTTAGAAAGTTTTCTTCAATCTTCACCAGCAGTACTAAGTTACACTAGCAGTACTAACTTTACTCTAGCAGTACTAACATTACTAGCAGTAGTAACTAGCAGTAGTAATATACACTAGCAGTAGTAACTTACACTAGCAGTAGTAACTAGCAGTACTAACTACTTAGCATATTTTTCATTAAGATTACTAACATCACTAATTTATGCTTAGCAGCAGTAACACACTTAGCAGCAGTAACTTCAAGAAGGCTTTTAATCCCAACATACTTCGAGATGTATTAGTTTTGTATTTAACCTTCTTTTGAGAAAAGAGTGGATCATTTGGAAGAAAGCGAAATGATGATTAAGAAAATGTGTGTATGAAGACTCTGGGAGATTTGAGACAATTTAACGACTATTTTAATTTTTTAGATTTTGACACTAGAGACCACGTGAAAATAATAAGAAATCTAGTGTCATGAGATATATAACAAAATGCATAAGACACGTGGATTTAAGCATGTAAGCGTATTTAGGCAGCATCAACACAATAATCAAAGAGAGTAATGTGTAAGACTATATGACATCAAAGAGTTTATCATGATAGGCATACCTAATCCATTATGCATCAAACTGACATAGTTTGGGTGAACAATTAACGCGTAAATCATGTAAAATTGTCGCATGAGGAACAAATGCAAATATCATTCACAACATGATACCATCTGGCATTAAAAGCATGTATCATTTAGATATACATATATCAAAATTGCTAAACAAAGATAAAACTTTTTATAATAAACATGCATTCAATAATTAACCAAATAATCATTGAGCATCATGATAGCACGAAGACATATAATTATATCTTACAAAGATAAGTTATTGTTTTGAAACATCAAAACACATATATGAAATGCAATAAATCTAGGTTTGCTAAGGAGAGACCTAATTACTACTTGTTTAATAATCAATACTAATGAAAAGACAAATTTCATCAATGTAAACTAACTTAAGGCACTGATGACATAAAATAACGTCTATTTTATAGCATCATTTATCCCATGTAATTAACCCATTTTGTATAATTATTGCAAAAATTGTTTACTATAATCGTTAAAATTGAGAATTGCAGTAATTAATGGAGTACTTGGTGAAAAATATTAGCAAAAGGCGCGCATTCTGCAGCATAAACGAAGATATTTTGAAGATTACTATTCTGACAACCAATACGCCGTATCCTTCAAGGAAGATACGGCGTATCGGTGCCTGCACTCACCAAAGACCACAAAGGAAACATGATCAATACGGACGATACGACAAACAACGAACGACGCGTACTAAACGAAAAACGTCAATACGTAACGACACAAAATACGACGAAACGAACGGTACGAACGTACATACGGAACGACGGATACGTACAACGCTACGACGACGGAAACGGGACGACGAACGGTGACGGACGATACGGTACGACGTAACGACGAGCTAAACCCCGAACGGACACGCGGACGCGAATACGACTGAATAACGGACGGGACGACGAACGCGAACGAAACTGATAATCACGGATAACGTAACGAACTAACGTACGAGACAAACCGACACGGACGAACGACGGTACGAATGAACGACAATCGATACGGAATATACGTCGGGAACGGACGACGCGACGCACAGATACGAAGACGACGACGACGACGGTGACGACGATTGACTGGGGTACGCGACACGGAATACGGACGTACGACGAACGAGACGACGGAACACTACGACCGATATACGGAACGACGAGACCGAGACGACGTACGCCGATACGATACACGACGGACGATAAACGAAACGCGTAACGGACTACGAGCACGAAAAAAACGACGGATACGGTTATACGTACGAAACGACGACGAACACCACGATACGACGCGACGAACGACGAAACGCGAACAGACTACGTCGATACGTACGAAACGAACGGACGACGACGGAAAGGTACGCGGAACGACGGCTACGACGACGAAAACGAACGGAATACGATATGTACAGTAAATAACGATACGCACCGACGAACGAGACGACGCGACGATGACACGCGACGAACGACGGACGCGGACACAGACGACGACGAATACAGGATACGATGTATACGACTGACTACGGAACGACTAACGGATACGACGAGATACGACGGACGACACAGACGACGGATACGACGAAACGAGAACGCGCAAATACGACGACGTAATGGACAACGGGGACGACGACGCAGCGATACGATGAAACGACGAACGACACGAAACGACCGAGGAACTCGTACGTACAGAAACGCGCATACACGACGACATACGCCCAGCGACGATACTGGAACGACGAAGCAGAGACGTACGAAACGACGAACACGACGACGGACGAGGTACACGAACACGAAACGGAACTAACAACGTACGCCCGTATCCAGAGAAACCAATCACACGTATTGGAGATATAGTATGTGAAATTCTGGAAAGATATCAAACTTGGACCTAACTCCAAAAACCCCAATAACGCCGTAATTCCCCCCCCAAAATACCCCCAATTTGGGGAAAAAATATACGCGTATCGACGACAAGACTCCAGACCTTATAAATACAAAACTCAAAAACAAGTTTTAAGAGTTTTAAGTGTGCTAAATCATATTCTCGATACCTAAACCACAAAAGTCGATTTTCAGAGGAGAAAAAGAGCAGAAGAGGTCTTGCAACGCATTCCAATCCATAGAAGACAACGTGTAATTTCTTATACTTTTGTAATCGTTCAGTTTTTGGTATCATTCGTTAACTCGGTTAGTTTACCTTGGCTAAAACAATTACTCTTGTATTAATTATGATGTTTGAAGGCTAATACCTTCGGATATTAGCCATTATTATGAAGATCTGAATGTTTGGTTTTGTTTATATCTCGATTGCTTAATTTATCGTTGTATGCTTGTTTATGTTTATCAATTTATACTTGTTTACGTGCTTTTGTATGTGACCTATCATTCAACTGGATCTAGTGATACGGACCAAGTAATCTAGATGCCGGGATAGCTCTCCATATAGTAGTTTATACATCTAGAATCATAGGATCACAAATATTGTCCTTCTAAAATCGTGCTAAGGATACGCTTCTGGCTTAACTAGTTAACAGAAATTGCCTTTGGTTTATTGAACATGTTGACTAGTAGGTGAATCTAGATAATTCAACAAGTAATGTTCTGATTCCATTGGATAGTTGGACAAGTAGACTACTAGTGTATAAATTGCCATTAAGCAGTAAGTGGGTAAAGTCTCTATGATCTAGGGTTTACCAAGACCACCATTGGTTTAATCCCTAAGATAGATTATAATCAGGTAATAAGGATGTTTTATGCATATGCTTTAATTGTGACAGAATTAATGTGTCTAGGTCTTAGGATGAAGTCCTGCCTAAGTCTAAGAATGATATGCCTCTTCGAGATAAGTAATCATTGCACTGAATAAACAAACCAACTTCTAATCGGATTAATGATGGCTAATACAGTTTTCTATCATAAGGCTCGACCGCTCTTTTATCTTCTGTTAATTTTCTTGCGTGGGTTAAAGTGTCTTGAATTGATTGTAGTCACCAAACAAACCCGTGCCAGTCTCTCAGGCTGAAAACCCCCTTTACCTGTTAGAATTAGGATTAGAACTAACATAGGATTAGCATAGGTTTGACTTAGATTAGAATTAACTTAGATTAGATAACCAAAACATAAATAAATTGAGAGATTTAACCTAGCTTCAAGTGTTTGACACCCTACTTACCACGAATCTACCACCAACCGGGTACACTGCCCGTTAAAGTGTTATTTTTGGTTAAGTCGGCAAAATATAAATTTAAAACTTGAATCATAAAAATATACACCACACAACGACACATCAAGTTTTTGGCGCCGCTGCCGGGGAGTGAAATTTAATCTTGATTTTTATTTTATATTTTGGTTATTAGATTAGATCTAACCCTTAGGAGTAGTGTTAATTAGATTAGTGTATATTCTTGTATATTCTGTATATTTTGTATATTTGTTAGTTTAATTGTTTGCTTGTATATTGTGTGTTTAATTTATCGTATTCCTAATACACTGTTCTGGTCGATAACTCGATACGGCGTATCCACTACCATTGGATACGGCGTATCCAAATTTTTGTTCAATACAACGTATTCACTCAAAAGATTAATACGGCGTATTCACTTCTATTGAATACGGCGTATCGATCGTCTGATAAAATTCTTTTTGATTCTAGAACTTAAAGGTCAAATTTTTTTTAAACACCTTTTTCCTGCTGGTTCTACTGGTAATTTTCTGGCATTTTTTTGTTAAGAATGACAAAGGTAATAAAAAGATAGTTCGAGAAACTTGAGAATCTTAACGACAAAGATGTTTTGCCCAGTTGCAGTACATCACTTAAAGTTTTCAACAATGAATTCAACCGGATGAGCGGAATGGATGATGATATATTCACATATGAAGTTGAAGTTGCTAACATCCAATGTGACTCAAACAAGGATGATGATTTGGAACATAAAGCTGATGATGATATGGGATATGATCCATCTTATGTTGCATTTACTGAGTGGTTGGGGTCAAAAAAATTTAACTACAAGACGATAGATCATTATACAAAGAAAGCATTATAGATTTACTGGCTTAGAGGAGATGATGAAGTTGAGCTCACGAATGAAGAGTTTTCTGATAATGAAGATGAAGTTGCTGAAGTCTTTAGGATAGACACTAATATATTATTTTGATATGAAGACCTCCTATGAGCAAGTCCTACAAAGAATTTACTATCTTTTGCAAATCGTCAGACTTACTTACTAAGGACATTGAGGATTTAACACAAAGAAGAATATAAGGATAATGGATCTATGAATGGACAGGGATGTACCAAGGGTAGATGAGACACCATGGACTGACACTGGATTTGTAACTGACCACACCCTTAAGCATTAAGTAAGCCCTTCACTTATAAAACTCTGATATTCAAAATGGCCAACAGATGTAGTGTGAAGAATGGATGAACTGTAATGGAGGAAACTTACCTGGAGCTTACATAGTTGGAAACTCACTCCATTACCAAGATTATGAATGGTACGAAGCATTAATGGATTGCGAGTTGAAAGAAAAAGCTTTAAGAAATAAAGCTATCATGGAAGGCTTAATCAGTGATGATGAATCGTGCGATGATGGTTGGAGAAGATGGGAAAGCCATGAGATTACCTACCACGTTCACAATGAAAATGAAACTTATGATGAAAGACAAGAGTTATGTGAAGTTCACCAACTGCCGGTGTGCAATATAAGGAGATTTATGATGATCAAGTATTCATTCGGACAAGACGAAGTGTATGTTGCTGTTAAAGAAGATGAATACGAAGATTTGGAAAAGACAAGCGATGATGCATGCCGAGCATACCAGGAAATCTTTCGCATGATGGACGAAGGATGGATGGTAACTAGAGCTGAGTAAAGAGAAGCTGAAGAAAAGTCTAACTTAAAGACTTCGTTGTAAACAAAAGTGCTTCCCGGGAGACAACCCGGAATGTTATTTAATTTTATCGAGTTTATCTTCCCAGACATCAATACGGCATATCCGCTCCATACCATACGGCGTATTGATTGTCTGGTGGACGTTATCCGTCCATTAACTTTTTAAGCTCTTTAAAAATATAATGTCAGTTCCAGGCAATCGAACTCATATTCATGGCCCATGATACAGCGTATTCACCAGACTGACTCGTATTTAGTTTGTTTAGTTTTGTTTAAATTAACCGTAGGTACCAAGATAGGAATGCATGTTTTTCCTATCATTTACACAGGACCTTGTGAAAGAAACATCGACGAATATTGGTGGAGAATTTACAAATCTGGAGATCTTGAAGTGTTGGAGTCTTGAAACTTCGAGGCGGCTGTTTAACATACAATCTTGCTAATAAACTCAACATGGAGAATCTACCGAGCAAATATCAGGGGAGTTTCTCATTCTAATTCTTTTTAATTCCCGTATTTAATGTTTTATCTATACAATAAGGACGTTGTATAATTCAAACAGGGGGATGGAATTAGAATGTTTACTTGTCCTAATTTTCACACTAAAATGCTTAAATTATGCTCAAATTTAAAAAAATTGCAAGCATACTTTTGTGAAATTACTTGATACATAACCCGCACACAATAACCCTTGTTAGATATTGTGAGGATTTAACCTATCCGTTTCTAAATGTTTACCCAAATTCTACAAAATATGAGTGTGCCGGTGATGTTGTAGACTTTAAAACTTGGCTTGGTATATCACTCGAGACCGCAGTGATGAGTACTATGGATTTAGATAGAGTAACTTGTTTAAAAATTGTAAATTTTAGTAAACACCCCAAAACGGCCTTTACATGTTAGCTTATTAACAAACTACACGAGTTAGTTATACACCCCATATAAACCCATTGTTTTACTATCAATTTAAGATAAGATACCCCTAGAGACAACCTTAGAGCCAATCCTTTATGAACTACACCATAATTTGTTTCGTTACACTTATACACCTTAGCCTAACCCTGTTAGCTTAAGTTTTATATTTTACAGTTGCTAATTGCATAAAGTGTAAAGTTGTATTTTCCGAGTCTATTGTCAAATTTTTCTAATCTTTTGTACGGTATGGAAGAAATTTGCACATCGCAAATGGGAATGTATATTATAGTCGAAACTCATGTATTTTTACTACCATCGCAATTATTGGTAAGTCCCGAAGAATGAAGTAGATTAATCGAAGGATATCCGAAAATTAATATGATCGTGAAGATGGTCTAACAAACTATGAAGTCTCCATAGTAATAGGTTAGTAAAAAAAAAATAAAAAAATTAGAAAAATCGCAAAATAAAGAGAAGGAAAGTTTGAAGATAATCGTTTCGCAACTACCGAAGGAATTACCACAAGTGTTCGATTTATTCGTTGATTACAAATCAACGATGTATAGTAAGCATTGTATAAAGTGGAAGAAATCGCCACTTTTGCCTTGTAAATTATGTAACGAATGGATGAATTAGGGAAGATTGACCGTTATGGAAACGCCAACTTAGGTTGTTGTTCTTGATCTATGATCAAGACGTTTGTAAATAGTGGTCTTTATATCATGTAACTACAGTTCGGGAAAAGTGTATAGGCAACTTTGTATTTTTAGACTTAATCATTTGTTTTTCGTAATTTTATTTATAACAACAATTTACTTCTCTTTCCTAATGACTAGCCGCTGGTTTTACACGAATGAGGATTTGTACGAGCGCACATGTCTATTCCATCGTTACGGCCATGTATGCATGTCTCAGCTGCCTCATTGGTTTACGACTTTTGGTGAAAGTTAGAAGGTCCCTACCCTATATCATTCTTCATCCTAACCATTGGTTAAATTCGAATGAGGATGTGATCGAACACACATGTCTATTCTGTCGTTACGGTTATGTATGTGTGCTTCAGCTGCCTTGTTGGAGTGGTACTTCTAGTGAAAGATTGAAAAATGATCAACCCTAAGCCTTATCATACAAACTCATATTTACCTTTATAAACTTGTTACTTCCTTACTTTAATTACGTGGAGATGTGTATCTTTGCCAAGCTTATGACAGAATACCGTTACGAACCGTTGCCATTGAGTGAATTAGTTACAGTGTTTACCACATAGATTAGTGCTTTATCTAAGTGTTTTTTCCATCTTCCTATTTCGTGAGGTGTTTGGTTGTGTACTTGTAATAGATCAAATAAATGCTTTAACGGAAAATATCCTTAGGGATACATTTTTATAAACTTCTAAAGGCTACTTAAGGACAAGTAGGATTCAAGTAGGGGGATATTTGATGACATCAAATAACGTCTATTTTATAGCATTATTTATCCCATGTAATTAACCCATTTTGTATAATTATTACAAAGAATTGTTACTTAATCATTTATATTTAAGAATTGCAGTAATTATGGAGTACTTGGTGAATATTAGCAAAAGGCGCACATTCTGGAGCTTAAACGAAGATATTTTGAAGATTACTATTCTGACAATAATACGCCGTATCCATCAAGGAAGATACGGCATATCCGTGCCTGCACTCACCAAAGACCACAAAGAAAACATGATCAATACGCCGTATCCAGAGAAGACCAATACGCCGTATTGGAGATATAGTATGTGAATATTTTGGAAGATATCAAACGTGGTCCCTACTCTAAGAAACCCTAATACGCCGTATCTAATACATTGGATACGCCGTATCGACACCGACTCTAGACCCTATAAATACAAAACTCAAAAACGAGTTTTAAGTGTGCTAAATCATATTCTTATACTTTTGTAATCATTTAGTTTTTGGTATCATTCGTTAACTCTGTTAGTTTACCTTGGCTAAGCCATTACTCTTGTATTAATTATGATGTTTGAAGGCTAATACCTTTGGGTATTAGCCATTATTATGAAGATCTGAATGTTTGGTTTTGTTTATATCTCGATTTCTTAATTTATCGTTGCATGCTCGTTTATGTTTATCAAATATACTTGTTTACGTGCTTTTTTATGCGACCTATCATTCAACTGGATCTAGTGATACAAACCAAGTAATCTAGATGTCAGGATAGCTCTCCATATAGTAATTTATACATCTAGAATCATAGGATCACAAATATTGTCCTTTTAAAATCTTGCTAAGGATACGCTTCTGGCTTAACTAGTTAACGGAAATTGCCTTAGGTTTATTGAACATGTTGACTAGCATGTGAATCTAGATAATTCAACAAATAATGTTCTGATTCCATTGGATAGTTGGACAAGTGGACTACTAGTGTATAAATTGCCATTAAGCAGTAAGTGGGTAAAGTCTCTATGAACTAGGGTTTAACAAGATCACCATTGCTTTAATCCCTAAGATAGATTATAATCAGCAAATAAGGATGCTTTATGCGGATGCTTTAATTGTGATAGAATTAATGTGTCTAGGTCTTAGGATGAAGTTTCGCCTAAGTCTAAGAATGATATGCCTCTTCAAGATAAGTAATCCTTGCACTGAATAAACAAACCAACTTCTAATCGAATTAATGATGGCTAATACAGTTTTATATCATAAGGCTCGACCGCTCTTATATCTTCTGTTAATTTGCTTGCGTGGGTTAAAGTGTCTTGAATTGATTGTAGTCACCAACCAAACCTATGTCAGTCTCTCAGGCTGAAACTCCCCTTTTACCTTTTAGAATTAAGAGTAGAACTAACATAGGATTAGCATAGGTTTAACTTAGATTAGATAACCAAAATACTAATAAATTAAGAGATTTAACCTCGCTTCAAGTGTTCGACACCCTACTTACCAAGAATCTACCACCGACCGGGTACACTGCCCGTTAAAGTGTTGTTTTTGGTTAAGTCGAAAAAATATAAATTTAAAACTTGAATCACAAAAAAAACACACATCAGGCACATTTAGGAAGAGTCATTTAATCAAGTTTGAGAATGAATATGAGACTATTACTAGTGGTGCTCAATTCAGGCTAAACACAACCATTTTTATGGGTTATACCACAAACCCAACTTCTCTCATGGAAGCAATTCAACCGTTAGGTTGAATTGAATTTCTAGCGCAATAGGTTCTCCAATAGTCATTCTTGTTTTAGAAAAAAAAATCGAATTCCTAAATTTTCCTATCAAAGAGTAATAGGATAAAATTTGCTTAGTTCACTAATACTTGGCCTAATATGACTCACCTAACCATGTTTTAATGACGATAGATCTAAATGATTCATTTACACATAATCCTAATAGAGATGTGTTGAATGTTAGAAAAGCGTAAGCAAGATGTTTCGATCTTTTGTTCAAGATCTATAGGTTGTTTGGTTTTGATGACATATTGCTTGATTTAATAGATGTTTTTTATTAAGTCATCTAATTTTAATGTGATTGGGTTTTCTAAAGACAGGATATGTGCTTATGTGTTACAATGGAGAATATGTTATATTAAGAGTGTTTCAAGAATGCTCCTTTGCATATCTTGTGAAAAGAGTCTAGTTAAGGTTACTAACCTTAATAGATCTTGTGAGTGTTCTATAATGTATGATTAAAGCGAGACATATTGTATCTTTAAACAAATATGCTTTTCTAAGATGATAAAATTATTATTTTTATGAATGCTTGATAAAGTAATAAAACAAATATTTGAATGAATGAATTTTATTTATTTATGCGTTCACACATATTGTAGTATGTTATTTTTCAATTCTAATAACTTATATTTTACAAGCAATATGTAATGTATTTTCTTGTAACATAACCATTCATGCTACAAAGAAAATAAAATGCATAAGATATATATTATCCTTTATCAACCGTTTAACAAGATAAATGCATGAATTCTTTAGACATAATGTTCCCCAAACATCATGTTGTCCTAGGTGAATGAAAAATAGTATTATGCTTATTAAAGAATTTAGCCAAATGCGAATTTGATCTTTGAGTTGTGCTTTTAAGTTGTATAAGCAAAGTTTACATATGTTGTTTGTTTGCTCGTGTTTGGTTTTTTGAAAATGACACATTTACCAATTGCATTGCAATATAAATTGCTTGAATATATCAAACAAAATATCCAAGTTGTCAATCCTATTTTATTATGTTTTTTAAGCATCTATTAAACATATTAGTCTAATATTTGGAACACAACCATTGGACAAGTAGACTAAATATGACATCATTAACACATGTGCGAGTTATGATCCGATGCATATTATTTTCGTCTTTGAAAAGGATGTCATTATTTTCATATGATTGAGTATGTAGATTCATGATAATATATTTTGTTATAGTTTTAATATAATCTTGAAGCTAGACAAATAAGAATCTGAATTCATGTCCATACTCGAAAACTTGTCAATTAGATTCAATGATATCAATCATAATTTTAATAATGAATCGATATATACTCGAAATCTTTCTTGACCCTCACGAACACTCTTTAAAACAGAATAAATAAATATTTTCATAGTGTGTTCCATTAAACCTAAGACTAATCGTGGGATGAGGTTAATGAATAATGACAAGTTAACTTATTACTTCAAGATTATTTGTTGTAACGTACAATAGCATTGTTTTTTACAATACATGAGTATTATTATACAACACAAAAGTCTTGTAAAATACTATATGTTTATAAAAAAAATTATTATGTGTGTGTATGTTGGATCAATGCAAGCACATGCAATGTTCAAAAATATATTTACTTTTACTTAAATACTAATCTATTAAAATGATCTATTATCTTGTTTAGAAAGCCCATGTTTAAGCAAGATAATATTATGACATGATTTAGAGATCTTGTTGAAACTTTGATTAAATGAAAGTGTTGAATATTTTGTGGTGACACATTTTAACACTTGGACTAAAAACACAATAATTGTGTATGGCGATAAAAAAAATTCCAATAACTTTGACAAACTTACTTAGCTCTCAATCCTAACTAAGTTATTATGCTTAATAATGTTTATAAGATGTTGATATATAGCATTTGTAAACGTAGCGATTTATGCATATATGCAATGCAAGAACAATGTCATAACATAGTGCCAGAAATCTAGTATAAGTCTCATTTATGCACAATTATGAAAATTGATAACGAGTAAATAATGTACGTGCTATAGTTAAACTTATGTTATTAGTTTTAAAGAACACAATCTACAAATTGCAATAGTCACTTAATAATACTTACTAACAATATTAAGACACAAAGAAATGTATATAATCATTTAGCATAACACACAAAAGTACTTGTCGTCATTTTATGTATTAAATACAACGATGTATACATAGCAATATTTTATTTGAAAATAAATTAGTTTCCTCCTCATTTCAAAAATTAACCAAGTTTAATATTTTGAAAAGAAAAATGCACCAATTTTCAAAGACATGCCGACTATAAATGTACGACTCGAAAAGAAAAGATAAAATACAAGTTTGACGCTAAAACGAAGCTCAACGTTTTGGACATTCTGTAGTATTTTACATTTTTGACTTACTTAAGTTTAGAATTAAGACTCGGGAGTATTTTATATAAAAGTAGTCTCAATTACCTTTAAAATGGAAGGTGGCACGACTCGTACGGACTAACGGTTGATTTTATATTAATTTTTGAAATTGACCAAAATCTGACGAAACAGACAGATGGTCCCAAATATATATGGGGACCATCTGAAACAAATAAAGGACCGTTATTTGTTCCAGATTCACCATTTTTGTACAGACTTATTTAGTGACTTAGCGGAAAGGCGTAAAACTTAATAAACTTGATATCGCACATATAACACATATATTTAACATTATTTATACTTTTAGGACTTACAAAAACATTTACTAAAATGCTTTTTAACAACGCAAGGAGTTACTTCAAACTCTCATTTTTAAAACCGTATCTACATAATTTGTGCAAAAGACATATACGACACCTACACAATCTTTCAAGACGACTTTCCTTCAAGATAGTATACAAAGTATATTTAATCAACAAAACTAGTAAGTATTAAGCAACGAAACACTTTTCATATTTTTTTGGGTAAAGGGGATAACCCCGGTAAAATATATTACACCAAAAACATATTTAAGTACAATGGAATGTGGCTGAAGTACCACATTAACCTCAAGCAAACACTTGAACTACCACAAAGATCACTTGGGCAGGCCCTAAGAAATCTAGATAAGATAAACTACTCTAAAAAGAACACTAATGGGGAAAAATCACTTGCGCGTACATAAAACAATAAAATCATCCCTTTGCAGCAGCATGGAGGTATAGACAGCCAACCAACCCTGCCTCCTTAAAAAACCTTTCCAAGAAAAACCCAGTGGGAAAAACCTTGGAGAAGGAAAAAAGAGTACAACAGTCGGCAAGCACTCCACCTTCAAACCAGCACCAAGATCGCGAGCCCAAAAAACATCAGAAAATGATCTATCCATTAATACAAGATGTAGGCAACTTGTAACAATCCGTTATTTCAGGTCATTTTCCGACTCAATTATTACCATTATTTATTTTTAGAGTTTTACGCGTTCGCTTTTAAATTATTATCGTATAGTTAAATCGCGTAAACTAAAAAACAACGTTCAACGTAAACGGATACCAAACAAATAAAAGTTCACATCAAGCAAGTGTTATTTAATTATTAAGAGTATAATTTATAACTTTTCTTATTTTATTTTTGTTGGTTACGTAAAACTCTTGCGTTTCGCAATAAATTACATTAGGCATACCCGGAAGAACCTATACCTATCTATACTCAAACAAATACCCACTATTATACCCAATACCCAAAATTTACTCATTTATTCACATAATAAATCATGGGGTCGGATCCTATATGTATACACACAAGGACACCTTGATGCAAGTATTTAGAAATTAGATTGTCAATGTACCCTCCCCCTCTTCACATTAGGCGTCTCCCTCCTCCTAAGGAGGAGGAGAGCACTTACACATTGTACCTTAACCACATTACTTAACTAAGGTTAGTTTAAGGAAGATGTGCATGCTAGTTACTACATAAGGCAAGTCCCATATTCATTTAACACACACTCTCATTCACTAGTAAAAATCAAAGATAAAACTCTCCTTTCCTAGCTCAAAAACCCACAGCTCACTATTCATAAATTAGGCTTTAATAGTTTTTTATTCCTACAAGATACAAGTGTTCTAGCATTACTAGTGATCATATCTAAGATGATTGGGGTTGATTTGGAAGCTTGGGTTTTAGTTTAACAAGAAGTATACAAGAAAAGAGATTAGGGTTTTCTCACAAGGGTTTTGATCTTGGGTTTGATTTATTGGGTTTAATCTTAAGTGTAAGCTTGTGTTCTTGATCTTACTACACCTCTCTAAGGTTCATTTAAACCTTAAACATTTCATTATTCATTTACATATGTTTTTCATGCTTGTTATATATGTTAAACACCACCTAGGTTTATTTTTATGATTTATGGAATATTACAAAGCTATATATGGTTCAAATTTTATATTTATATTGATGAAATAATACTTAAAATGGAAGTACACACTTAATATAAGTACTAATTGGTTTATGAGTTTAGTTTGTAAATTATTAGTATTGAAAGTTTTATTTACATGTTTATGTATAAAAGATCATGAGGACTTGTTATTCACTTATACAATCACTATGGACTATTTAGAGGACCTAACACATGTAAGACTCATGGTAGAAAGTGTGGTAAAAAGACTAGTACAAGATTTCTTAAGAAATGGAATTATAAAACCTAAAATACAAAACATAAACATACCAACTCTTTTGGTACATCTGTTAGATTCGACAAATAATGTATAATGAATATGGTATTAGTTAATTATTACTATTACCAAAGACGAAAACTTTAAGTGAACTTGAAAAACCGAGCATATAACGAAGACGATAGACATTGTTTAAGTTTATAATAATTAATTGTATAAAAGTATTTTTATAAAGTTATTTATAAAAATACTCACTGTTTCAGATCTGATAAATAAAGGGAATATTTTATAAAGATAGTACTTGTCATGAGGAATCCAAACATGTAAGAAACTCGAAAAACGGATTTAAAATTAAGGAGATACGCTATTTACAAATTTACGATAAAAAGTATTTTTATAAAAACATGCTACTGTTCATAATAGTGGGTTGTTGGGAAATAATTTTATTGGATAGAGCTTTTAATTACGAATCCGTGCTCATAAGAATCACTAAAAATGGAATTAAAACGGAGGAGATACGAATTTTATACGATTTCAATAAATAAATTTATAAAAAGTGTTTTTTATAAATTCTAGGCCACTGTTACTGTTCATAACAGATTTAATAAATATTATAAATGTAATATCTTGATAGTATATCTCATCACGATTCCATACATGTAAAGAACAAGCGAAACGGGATTAAAATGAATAAGTTATGAGTTTTTAAAGGTTACGAGGATTAAATATATAAAAGAAATTTTATAAAATTTACATAACTTATAAAAGTTTTTGTTCATCAGTAGCTAAAATATTATAAATATAATATTTTGACAGATTTTCTTAATACGAAACCGTGGACATAAGAAACGTATAAAACGGAGTTAAAACGATAAAGATATGAGGTTTATAAAACCTTGCGCATTATTTTTACTTTTATACATTATTTTATAAAATAATTAAATTAATTATATAATATCATTACATAATCAATAAAAAAATAATAAATCATATATTTTTAACAAATAATACATTGTTGAACGAAAAATAATATTTTCTTTACGGATACAAATACATATACCTTTAGTTAACAAAGTACGATTTAATCATTATTTCAACTTTTAGAAATTAAACAAGAACTATTAGGTGGTGGTGTAACTATATAACATGTGATATTTTATTTATGTAAAATACATTATGCTCATACGACCTACAATTAATTAGGTTGCATTCGGATTGCCGAGACGATTTACTTGTTTGATTTAGATAATCAAATCATTCACTTACGGTGAGTTCATAGCCCCGCTTTTATACTATTACATTGATTTACAACTTTGGGGTGAGAAACATGCATTGTTTTACGATTGGACGCAAGTACACTTTTACACAAATTACGAGTTTGCCTAAGTAGCTATAACTCATTATGCCTATGAATCATGAACTGTTAATTACTAGATTGTAAGCGCGAATGTTATGAATAGATCTATTTGGGATTGACATCCCTGTTCGGGTGAGTAGCGCTCACTAGTTTCGAAGGTCCGAAACGACAAATGTATATCATGTCGGAACAATTTGGATGTTGCGGGTTGAACATCTACACGGGCACATTATTTGCATTAATTTGCATACATATATGTTGTAGCTTCAGTGTCATGAGCTTAGTGCATTTCGTAATTACTTTTGAGATATTGTATGTGTTACATGTCTTACATTTGGAAATCTTGCGGTCCTACTTTATACATTTATTAAACATCTGAATTCACCACCATTATGTTGACGTTTTATAGCATGTTTTTCTTAGGTCAATAAGGTACGAGAAACAAGGATACATTGGGGGTCAACATTTTGGGAATCATTTTACATGGAGATTTAAATGCATTACATGTTGGAGTATTTGTTATGTATTAAAATCTTTACATTTTCAAGGGTGAACAATTTAAGCTTTGGCCTTTTGTAACAAACAAGTTTATTTAATCCAATGTATCATTTTCAAACTACTCATATAGAGGTCGTTCTCATATCTTGTGTTGTTGATCTATGAAGTAACACTCTCAGACCCATATTCGGCTGCGACCCATTTTGGGGGTGTTACAGATTGGTATCTAGAGCCAAGGTTATAGAGAACCAGGTCAAATGTTTTACTTTGACTGTAACCATTTTCAGACACTGCATCATACAAAAGTTTTTCACAGGACATACATACATTATTGAGTTGTATTAGTTGGTTATACTATATGCTTTCATGATCTATATTTGTATTTATATTATAATATGTATATACTATATTGACCTCATATAATATACTTATATAAGTTTATTTTGTTGTTTTAGCAGTCATGTCTTCATCCACAGTCACCTACACATCTGTCTACACTGATTCCGAGTCAGGGAGAGTCTTTTGGGGAGCTGATGAGGAGCTGTCTGATGGAGGTTCTCCATGAGTCATCGTATACGAATACGATGGACTCCCCATGCAGCCGGTAGCCCCACCATCTCTGGATTATGTGCCAGGACCTGAGCACCCACCATCTCCCGATTACGTGCCCGGTCCTAAGCACCAACCTTCACTTGTTGAGGTACCATACGTACCTGAGCTTGAGTACCCCAAGTACTTAGTACCATCTGATGTTGAGGCACCCTTAGAGGACCAGCCTCTACCTCTTGATGCCTCACCTACCACCTTATCACCAGGCTATGTGGCAGACTCTGATTCGGATGAGGATCCGGAGGAGGACCCCGAGGAGGATCTGACTATCCTGTTGATGGAGGGGATGGTGATGATGAGCCCTCCGATGATGACGATGATGATGATGATGATGATGATACTGATGATGAGGATGAGGAGCCTTCTGAGGACGAGAATGATGACGAGGAGGATGAGGAGCACCTAGCTCCGACCGTCTCTTCTGTTATAGTTGTTGTTGACCATGTTCCCTCAGCTGGGGATACAGAGGCATTTGAGACTGATGAGTCTGCACCTACACCTAGATCACCTCATACTAGAGTCCCTTTTTCTCAAACACGTCTCCGTAGGGTATGAAGACTGTCAGACTTGAGCCACCTATGTCAGCATCCATGGAGGCACGCATTGATGAGCATGTTGTTGCACCTACACCACCACTACATATATCATCTCCACCATTACCTATGCCATCACCACTCACTACTAGCCCTATTGATACAGGGGCACCATTGGGCTATAGGGCAGCTGGGATTTGAATAAGAGCTGCATCACCACCCTTGTTACTACCATCTACTTCCCATAGGACTGATATTCTCGAGGCTGATATGTCGCCTCGAAAGAGAGCTTGCTTTACTACTCTCGCTCCCGGACTTGAGGTCGGGGAGAGTTTAACAGCTGGTGTTGCGAGACAGCCAGGGCCTACTCTAGAGGCCGACACTTGGGATAAGATTGTTAAGGCCATGATGGAGGTAGCACCGAGCACCTTGGAGGGGGTCAACCAGAGAGTGACAGAGCTTGCTACTACTGTTAGGCAGGATATTGAGGAGTTTCAGGTGTGATTCGAGGATGCACATGACGACTGAGCTTATCTGAGAGCCCGAGTCAACACACTATTCAGAGATAGGCCATATCATCGCCACACAGCTATGATTTTAGATAGAGAGGCGATGTATGCTCGTATGGCATGGACTGGTTCTGAGGACAGGAGTGCAGCCATAGAGGCCCATGTTAGGACACTAGAGGCACAGGTTGCCACATTGATTGCTCAGACCTCATTACTTCAGACTCAGTTGACTATAGCACTTAGACGTATTGAGACACTAGAGGCTAGAGATCCAGAGCCCCAGGATGAGCCAGCTGAGGCTGGCATCAGCTGTTAGTCATGTATCATTTGTATCTATCCTATATAGCCTATTAAGTTTATGGGTTACTCCCAGCTAATAAGCTGTATGGACTTTTATTTTATCTTTTAGCTATCATTGTATGTCATGTTAAGTATTATGGGTGATCCCCAGCTAGCATTGCCGTAGGACTATATTTTTCATTTTTGTATCTCATTGTACTGATCATGTTGTAATCAGAACTATCATGTATAATTATCGATGTTGTTATTATGGAGATGTTGATTTTATTTAATCATTAGTGAATTTCACTTCATTGTACATTTCACTGTGTGTTGTAATCTCATTTTATTTAGTATGCGATATGTCTGTTGCGTTTATAGATTGTATGAAATCTTAAACTGATTATATTTCTTGTGATTTTGAAGAAAATGGCACCAAGGAAAAGAACCACAAGGGCATCACCAGCCACAACAACCACCCCCACCTACACACCTGTCACCGATGCTCAACTTAGGGCACTAATAGAGCGAGACGTTGCTGCTGTGTTGGCACAACGTGATGCGGACAGGAGCAGAAATGGTGATGACAGCCATGATTCAGGAACTGGTGGAAGAAGACAAGTGTCTACTGTACGTGAGTGCACTTACACTGATTTCCTAAAGTACCAGCCTATGAATTTCAAAGGTACTGAAAGGGTTGTCGGACTGACCCAATGGCTAGAAAAGATGGAATCTGTTTTCCACATCAGCAACCGCACTGTCGCATGCCAGGTCAAATTTGCAACTTGTACTCTTTAAGGAAATACCTTGACATGGTGGAACTCCCACGTTAGGGCTGTCGGACATGATATTGCATATGCAATGCCATGGAAGACTTTGAAGAAAATGATGACCGATAAATAGTGCCCGAGGAGTGAGATCAAAAAGTTGGAAACTAAAATGTGGAACTTAAAGGTAAAAGGAACCAATGTGATGAGTTATAACTAACGCTTTCAAGAGTTGGCGTTGATGTGTGATAGAATGTTCCCCGAGGAATCGGATGTAGTTGAAAAGTATGTCGGTGGCCTTCCCGATATGATACATGGAAGTGTGAAGGCATCGAAGCCCAAGACAATGCAGGAGGCAATTGAGTTTGCCACTGAACTGATGGATAAAAAGATCCTCACTATTACTAAACGTCAGGCTGAGAATAAAAGAAAGTTTGAGGACACTTCTCGAAACAACCAAAACCAACAACAACCATTCAAAAGAAACAATGTGGCACAGGCTTATACTGTTAGGCCTGGTGAGAAGAAACCATACGGAGGGTCTAAACCTCTGTGCCCCAAATGCAAATATTACCATGATGGGCCGTGTGCTCCCAAGTGCACTAACTGCAAAAGGATTGGCCATTTGGCCCGTGACTGTAAAAATCGGCATGTTGCTGCCAACAACAACCAAAGAGCCTAAGGGACAAACCAAAGAGTCCTTACTTGCTTTGAGTGTGGAGCTCAGGGTCATTTCAGGAGTGATTGCCCAAAGTTAAAGAACGGGAATCAGGGAAATCGGGCTGGGAATGGTAATGTTGTAGCAAGAGCTTATGTTGTGGGCACTACCAGGACAAACCCGAACTTTAATGTTATCACGGGTACGTTCCTCCTAAATAATCGTTATGCTTTGATTTTATTTGATACTGGTGTCGATAGAAGTTTCGTATCTACTGCATTTAGCTCTTTGATTGATATCACCCCAACTACACTAGACCATGGTTATGATGTTGAGTTAGCCGACGGTAGAATAATTTGGGTTAATACACTTATACGGGGTTGTACTTTGAATTTTCTAAATCATCCATTCAACATCGACTTAATGCCCGTAGAGATGGGTAGTTTTGACGTCATTATCGGTATGGAATGTTAGCTAAATATCATGCCGTAATCGTTTGTGTTGAGAAACTCATTTGTGTTCCCTTCGGAAACAAAATTTTAACTTTTCATGGTGACGGAAGCAACAACAGACACGAGTCACGATTAAACATCATCTCGTGCACCAAAACACAAATGTATTTGCTGAAGGGATGTCCTATCTTTTTGGCACATGTTACCACGAAAAAGGTGGAAGACAAGTCGAAGGAGACTTAAAGACGTACCAATAGTTTAAGACTTTCCTGAGGTATTTCCCGAGGACTTGTCGGGTATTCCACCAACCCGCCAAGTGGAATTTCAGATCGATTTTGTTAGCCTCAAAATATTGAGTCGAACATGAAGTTTGTCCATTATGTATTTTAGTCTCGGTCAGTTAATTAGTTAACGTTGTAATAGGAAAGTATCGGGAATCGGGCTTGATAGTTAATCTAATATTGTATATATTTTGGGTTTAATCTCAAGCAAAACCCAAGCCCGGGTCCTAGTCAAATATCCTGGACGTCACTTTATGTGTCGGGGTATAAATACTTTTTCTTCGTTAGAAAAAGTAACCAAGTTGTTCATTCTAAAATAATTCCACTTTTCCTATTTTCTCTCATCTCTCTCTCTCTTCTTTCTCTCTCTACAAAACAACTCACTCTCTTTATCTCTTTTCTAGTTCGATTCGTGGTTCGTTATATGTTGTGAAGTGTGATACGGGATCCTAAAGCATACAACAGAGGAAACGTAATATTTGGGAGCAACTTGCGCGGAAAAATCATAGGCAAATGTACGATTTCTCAAGACTCCCTAATAATTGAAAATGTTGAGCACGTAGATAACTTAACATATAACTT
>BQNB010094236.1:15000-20414 GCA_026074375.1 Tanacetum coccineum | reverse complement strand
TTGACGTGATAATTGGTATGGATTGGTTGGCAAAGTACCATGCCATTATTATCTGTGCGGAAAAGGTCGTTCGTATTCCTTTTGGAGATGAAATTTTAATCGTTTGAGGTGACGGAAGCAGCAATGAACACGGGACCCGATGAGTATTTAAAGAAGGGATGTCACGTATTCTTAGCAAATATCAGAGCAACCAAAGACGAAGACAAGTCAAAGGGGAAACGACTTAAAGATGTGCCAGTTGTTCAAGAATTTCCTAAACCTTTTCCTTAAGGCTTGTCGGGTATACCACCCACTCGACAAGTAGAGTTTCGAATCGATTTGGTACCTGTAGCACGAGCACCATATAGATTAGCACCGTCTGAAATGAAGGAACTAGCGGAGCAACTACAGGAACTTACGAACAAAGGCTTCATAAGACCAAGTTCCTCACCCTAGGGAGCTCCGGTTCTGTTTGTAAAAAATAAAGATGGGTCTTTCCGAATGTGCATCGATTACAGGGAATTGAACAAACTGACAGTAAAGAACCGCTACCCACTCCCAAGGATCGATGACCTATTCGACCAGCTGCAAGGGTCGAGTATTTATTCAAAGATTGATCTGAGGTCAGGGTATCACCAGTTGAGGGTTTAAGAAGAATACATTCCCAAGACTGCATTCAGGACTCGATACGGTCACTATGAATTCCAAGTCATGTCTTTTGGTTTGACTAATGCACCGGCCGTGTTCATGGACCTTATGAACCGGGTGTGTAAACCGTATCTGGACAAGTTTGTAATTGTCTTCATCGATGACATTTTGATCTACTCCAAAAGTAAGAAGGAACATGAAGAACACCTTAGGCAGATCTTGAAATTGCTTAAGAAGGAAGAATTGTACGCCAAGTTCTCCAAGTGTGAATTCTGGATTTCCAGGGTACAATTCCTCGGTCACGTGATTGACTGTCGAGGTATTCATGTTGACCCTGCCAAGATTGAATCTATCAAAGATTGGGCGTCTCCTAAGACACCAACAGAGATTCGTCAATTTTTGGGCCTTGTTGGCTACTATAGAAGATTCATCGAAGGGTTTTCAAAGATCGCTAAGTCAATGACCAAACTAACCTAAAAAGGTGTCAAGTTTGATTGGGGCGATAAACAAGAAGCAACTTTTCAACTGTTGAAGCAGAAGCTGTGCAATGCACCAATCCTGGCCTTACCTGAGGGAAGCGAAGATTTCATCGCATACTGCGATGCTTCAAAGAAGGGTTTGGGCGCTGTGTTGATGCAAAGAGAAAAGGTGATTTCTTATGCATCACGCCAGTTAAAAATTCATGAAAAGAACTATACGACTCATGATTTAGAACTTGGGGCAGTAGTGTTCGCTCTAAAAATTTGGAGGCACTATCTGTACGGAACCAAGTGCACGGTGTTCACTGATCACAAAAGTTTACAACACATTCTTGATCAAAAGGAATTAAATATGAGGCAACGTCGCTGGTTAGAGTTGCTTCAGCGAATCTGCATATTTACAAGCCATCTATGTTAATTAGACCATACATACTTTCTAGCCTTTTATTTGTGAAGCGTATTTTTATAAGACAAAAATATTCCGACGAAACACGAATAATTCTTTTTCTTATCAATTAAATTACGAATGCATTGCTGAGTAATATGTTTTTCAAATTGGAATTTAGGTCATGGTTATTATGTCAAATAAATAGTTTGTAAGTTTATTGAATAATCAAATACGATTCAACAAAAAGAATTTTGATGATCTTTCTGTCACTAGCTACCAATCTATCATTAATAAACATACGTGATCTTATTGATAAGTATATATAGTAATTCATGCCAGCTAAAAAGTTATATATATGTTGATCAAAGTAGTAGAAAAACTTACGCCATCTTGGGTGCAACACCGTCGATGACCATCATGGTGGCGGTCGATTTCTCAACGTTGCATCTGTCACAAATAATACGAATAAGAAACTCGAGAGAATTTTGACAAACATTACAAATGAAAATTGGTAAAGAGAAAAGAAATTACGAGTTGCAGTTGCAGCTTGAACCGCATGAGCAGCTTGAGCCACAGTTGCACTTTCCACTTGAGCAAGACATGTTTTCTAAGGTTTTGATGTAGATTTAGGAAATACTCTTTCCGTCCCATTTTAATTGGCCTCCAACAAAAAAAAAAAAATTTATGATAGATTCAATGAATCTGGACATATATTTATTAAAATGACAAGTTTACCTTATTAAATGTAATAAATGTATGAATAACTTTTCTTACAAAAATGAATGAGATGGGTAAATTTATAAATTTAATACTCATAAACACCTTAATTAAGAAAGTGGACAAGGTTTTAGGACAAACTAAAATAGTAATGATGTCAATTAAAATGAGACGGATGGAGTATGAAATTTATTTAGATTGAGTTCTTTATAGCTGGGTGATTTTATTGTATGATCATTTGGTGCTATTTATAGAACGATGGAATGATCTATGTCGTACATGTGTATGGACCTGATTGAAATTCAATGGTTTTATTTGAGTTAATAAATTACTCCTCATGTCACTTTCAGTTTTTGGTTTACATTTTCATTCTTATTTCAATGAATCTAATTGTAGGCACAGTATATTTATATCTTGTTGATAAGGTATTATTTACATTGATTTCGTCTAACTTATCGTCAATTTTGTCGCAAATTTTCATTGGTAACATCCTAACAAGAAACCAATAAGCAAATGCATAAACTGTCTTCAAATTTGTTACAACCGAGCATACACCAAAATTATTCACGATAGAAATGACCTCGATTTGTATTAGCCTAATAATATGATATGAGATTTATGCTACATTGTTTATGGGTAATATGATTTTGCACACAGTCAAACAAATTTATTGGCACACACACTCAAATTATATGTATTTTGACATTTATGCCTTTACATCACTTAATAAAGTGTGCAAATATTAAGGGTATAATAGGCATAACACACATTTTTTGAGTGTGTCAATCAAATTATGAAGTGTGCAAATCATCTCACATTGTTTATATAACACATATCTTAACTTGACACCTTTATAAAAAAAAATAGTGAAACTGGTGAATATTTTATTACTTCAAAAGATATAACACATAGTCATGTCAAATTCTTTCCTGTAAGGGCATGCCCAAAACAAGGCAAGAAAGAGTTTAGAAAAGTAATACAAAACAGAGAACATTTTTCACCAATTCATCTAGTCTAGCTTAGATACTAGAACTAGGCCTCCATGGAGAAACCCCTATCTTGACTACATTTCCTATACATTCAAACACCTTACCTGTTTTCACTCCATGAACAACAGAGGCTCTTGTATCTAGGCATCATCAAGGATAGGGTAAAACTCATGTTCCATTAAGACTTCTAACAAGGAGCTACATTTCCAACAAAAAGATGGCATCACTCAGTTGCTAGAAGGATCTTAAGGATACATCTTACCTTAGCTACATTTCCAAATCAAGTTGCCAAGAACCAATACACCACTGTTAGAGCATTGGACTATAAAACAGTTGACTAGGTATCACTAGGCTGGCACTCCACCAAAAGAAAACCTTCACTGAATACACCGGAACATCCATAGATAACTTGATCCAAACACACCAAAGGATATACCAGATACCATAGCAGGAAACTTCCTTATGAGGTTTACTAGGACTAACAAACAGTCATTAATCAATACAACCTTGCAGCTACATCCTCACAAAGAAGCAACTGATAAATGAACAAATTTGGCAGTCTTTTCATCCCCAAGATATAAGCCATCTGCTATCTACGTTAACCCAATCACAGCTGATGTCTTTTACACTTAACATCCCATATTCTTTCCATATTTCTAACTGTAATACTTTCTTTAATTGTAAGGCTTAGCAGTCTGCATTTAACAGTCTCAATCATAGTTTTGTAAATTTCTTCACTCTGCTTTCTTTCATTTTTGAAGATTCTTGAGTTTCTCTCTTGCCAAATACCATACATACAAGCAGCAAGAACAAGTCTTCTTATAACACTTCCTATATTATTCCCATTCCCCATCCTTACCATCTCATTGACAATATCAGCCTAATTCCTATGAATACTCTTAATATTAGCCATGCTTTTCACCTTATTCCATATTTGATAAGAGAATTCACATTTGAAAAATAAATGTTGAAGATACTCACTATTATTAAGACACAGAGGGCATCTATTAACTGCATAATTTCCCCATTTTTGTAGCTTGTCTTGAGTACTAAGTCTATCTTGAATAGCAAGCCATAAAATGAAAGAATGTTTAGGAACATTTTATGAAAACCAAACCATTTTCCACCATTGAACATCAGGCCTGCTAATGCACAAAGTACTATTAGCAGTTCCAGCTAAAGAACTTTCCTACTCTCCATCAATTGTTTTCCACACAATCTTATCAACACACATACTTTCCTTTTTTTGTACTTCAGTACTTATGACATTAGGAAACTTTTCATACTATTCTTCAGGCCAACACCATCTTCCATCTTTTAACATCTCACACACCCTCATATTTTCATTTAATCTAGCATGATAAATGTCTCTGTGAGTAATGAATTGACACAAAGGTCCAATTGGGCTCCAATTGTCATACCACAAAGAAGTGCTTGTCCCATCTCTAATTTTGTAAAACACATTCCTTTTGATTTTATCCCTTATGGTTATAAGACTTTCCCATCTCCAACTGTCATTCTTCTCAGCTTCAATGATCCATATACTTTTTCTACACAATTTGACAGTATGAACCCATTTGACCCAAAGAGTGTCCTTTTTAACAACTATATTCCAAACATGTTTTGCAAGCATTGCTTTATTCTAAATTTACAAGTCTTTTAAACCCAGACCACCTTTACTTTTTGGCCTGCATATGTTTGCCCAAGCCACTTTTGCTTTCCCTTTGGCAGATTCACCTTGATTCCATAAAAATCTCTTTAATAGAGAATTAATATCATTAATCACTTTCACTGGAAGAAGAAACACAGAACTCCAGTAGACATGAATTGATTCCAACACAACTGATATGAGTTGTAACCTTTCAGCATAGGTTAAACTCTTATTTTTCCAATTATTAACCCTGCTCTTTATCTTTTCCATCAGACAGCTACATTCTTTTACTCCAAGCCTTTTAGCAATTAGTGGAACCCTTAAGTATCTTACTAGAAGCTTCCCTACCCCAAAAGGCATTATCTGTTGAATAGCTATCTTAGTACTCTATTTCATACACCTAAAACCACAGTGCTCTTAGATAAATTGGGGAGTAAGCCTGAACAAGTACTGAATTCATCAATAGCCTTCTTAATTACCCCCACTGAAATACTATCAGCATGACACATGACCAGTAAATCATCTAAAAGCATACATAAGATGGATTTACAGTATTGAAATTC
>BQNB010094236.1:0-10000 GCA_026074375.1 Tanacetum coccineum | reverse complement strand
TCTTTGAGAATGATGTTAAAGGCTCTACTGCATCATCCTCTAGCACACAGAATGTGGCATTTGTTTCTGAGAACACTAGCAGTACTAATGATGTTAGTACCGCTTATGGTGTTTCTAATTCTACTGGTCATAACTCACAATATGAACAAACTTCATCATACTCCTTACTTGCAAATCAATCCAATTGCCCTTAATTAGATCATGAGGATTTGGAACAGCTTGATGAGTTTGATTTAGAAGAAATGGACTTGAAATGGCAGGTGGCCATGATTTCAATGAGAATGAAAAAGTTCTACAAAAAGATAGGTAGAAAGCTACAATTTGATGCCAAGGAACCGGTTGGTTTTGATAAAACCAAAGTTAAGTGTTATAATTGTCACAAGACAGGGCATTTTGCTAGAGAGTGCAGAACAAAGGGAAATCAAGATAGTAAGAGGAGAGATGCTTGGAACTCTAGAAATAAGGATGGGAGAAGATCTGGTAAGCAGGAGGACTCTAAAGCTTTGGTGACTATTAATGGAGAAGGTGTTGATTAGACCAGTCAATTAGAAGAAGAAGATTATGCTTTGATGGCTTGCAATAGTTCAGGCTAAGACACAGAGGTAATTTCTTGTTCAAAAGAATGTAAAGAGTCTTATGATGAACTTAAAAAACTTTATGATAAACAAAGAGCACAACTTAGTGATGCAAGCATTGAAATACTGTCATATACTCAAGCTTTAAAGAAAGTTGAAGCACAATTAGTTGCTCATCAACAAGGTCAACTTTGGTATGAGGAAAAGATAAGGTTTATGAAAATAGACTTAGATGATAAAACAGATGTCCTAACATACTATAAGAAACTATTGGCAGAAGCTGAAAAAGAAAAAGAAGATTTAAAAGCTAAAGTAGAAAAATGGCACAACTCTTCTAAAAATCTTGGTAAACTACTAAATACTCAAATGAGTACTAATGATAAATTTGGGCTTAGGTATGGGGATCACAGATATGATGGCATCTTGAGTTATGAAAATGAAGTTTTACAAAGTGTATCTATGAATAAGGAAAGTGATTTAGAAAATCAGCCTTTGTATGATAGGTTTGTTACAGCAGAAGGAATGCATGCTGTACTCCCACCCATGACAGGGAATTACATGCCATCTGGACCTGATATTGAAATAGATTACTCATAGTTTACATATGTTCCAAAACAGACTCAAACTAGTAAATCTGAAACCCAAACCAGTGACTTTGATACCTGTGAATCAGATTGTAGTGTTGAAACACATGAATCTTTGCCTGAACAAATTGTAAATGAACCCAAAGTAGTAAATCAACCTAGGGTTTGGTTTGATGCTCCTATCATTGAGGAGTATGAATCAGATAGTAAAGATGAGCATGTGTCTCTACCAACAGAAGAAGAACAGGAAACACCTAGTTTTGCTAACCAGCAAGTAAAAACTCCTAGGGAAACTATTAAGAATCAATTCACACATAGTAAAAATCCTAAAGTTGACAAGAAAGGGTTGGGATATGGGTTTACTACAAAAGCATGTTTTGTATGTGAAAGTCTTAGTCATCTTATCAGAGATTGTGATTTTTATGAGAAAAGGATGGCTAAACAGGTTGAACTAAACAAAAAGAAGGGCAAGGATAATGTTCAAAGGGAGAATAACCCAATTTGGAACAATGTGCAAAGAGTGAATCATAAGAACCAATTTGTTCCTACAGCAGTACTAACTAGAACTGACAAAATTCCAGTTAGTACTGCTAGAGCTAGCGGTACTAACAATGTTAGTACTGCTAGACATAATTTTAACAGTCAAGCAGTACTAACTATTGCTGCCAGGAAAATTGGTACTGTTAAACCTTTTGTGAATAGAGTTAGACTAAAAACTGTTTTTCATAAAACTTATTCATCATTTAGAAGGCCTTTTAATAACACAACAACATTTACAACAAATTTTTCAAAACAAAAGGTTAATACTGCTGAGGTAAATGCAGTTAGTGCTGTTGGGGGAAAAAAGGAAACTGCTGTTAAGCCCTCAACAGGTTGTAATTGGAGACCAAAAAGACATTACTAGCACAAAATCTCCAAATACAATGGTGGATCAAGTCCTAGAAATTGTGCTACTTTCAAAGATCCACTGGGCAGACTCAAGCCCAAACAGGCTTGGGTCCCTAAGAGAATCTAATCTCTTTATTTAATGTGCAGAATTACCCACACAGAAATTTTTAGAACAAATGGATTGTTGATAGTGGATGTTCCAGGCACATGACTCGAAACAAGGCCTACCTTGCTGAATATCAAGACTTTATTGGTGGCCCTGTTGCTTTTGGAGGAAGTAAAGGTTACATCACTGGTAAAGATAAAATAAAAACAGGAAAGTTAGATTTTGAGGATGTGTGCTTTATGAAAGAACTAACAGCATTTCAATCTCTTTTCTGTGTCACAGATATGTGACAAGAAGAACAAGGTCTATTCACTGACACTGAATGTCTTGTTTTGTCTCCTGAATTTAAGTTACCTGATGAAAATCAAGTATTACTTAGAATCCTCAGACAAAACAATATGTACAGTTTCAATTTAGAGAACATTATTCCTTCTGGAGGATTAGCTTGTTTGATTACAAAAGCCTCAACTGATGAATCTAACAAATGACATAGGAGGTTGGGTCATGTATTAAACAAACTTGTGAAGGGAAACTTTGTAAGAGGTTTACCTTCAAAGATTTTTCAAAATGACCACACTTGTGTTTCTTGTCGGAAAGGAAAGCAACACAAGGCCTCCTGTAAGGTCAAATCAGTAAGATCTATTAGTCCGCCCTTACAGCTTTTGCATATGGATTTGTTTAGACCTACATCTATAAGGAGCTTAAACCATAAGACTTATTGCCTGGTTATCACTGATGATTTTAGCAGGTTTAGTTGGGTGTTCAAATTAAGAACTAATTAAATCAAAAAGTTAAAACTATTAGATGTGATAATGGTACAGAATTTAAGAACAGGGATGTTATTAAATTCTATGGCTCAAAAGGGATCAAGAGGGAATATAGTAATGCCAGAACTCCACAACAAAATAGAGTTGCTGAAAGAAAGAACAAGACCCTTATTGAGGCTGCTAGAAGCAGTTAGTACTGCTTGTTATGTCCTTAATAGGGTATTAGTGACCAAGCCTTAAAATAAGACACCTTATGAACTTGTCACTGGTAAAAGACCAATCGTAAGCTACATAAGACCTTTTGGGTGTCATGTGACCATCTTGAATACCATTGATCACCTGGGCAAGTTTGAGGGGAAATCAGATGAAGGGTTTTTAGTTGGGTATTCTCTACAAAGCAAGGCTTTTAGGGTATACAATTTAGAAACCAAGAGAGTTGAAGAAAACCTGCACATAACCTTTTTAGAGAATAAACCAAATGTTGCAGGAAAAGGACCAACTTGGCTGTTTGATCTTGATTATTTAACTGATTCAATGAATTATCAACCTATGAGATCAGAGAATCAAGCTAACAAACATGCAGGTCCACAAGAAGCAAATCAAAATGCAGGTACAAAAGAAAATATTGAGGCAGGTGATTCTCCAATAGAAGCTGAATCTGCTCAAGACTACTTTGTACTGCCAATATGGTCTTCTTACACTTCAACAGTCAAGAGCTCAAAAGCAAGTGAAGAACCTACCAAGCATCCTGACTTCAAGCAAGTAGATAAGGAGGATCAAGTCTTTTTGGATGAGCTTGAAAGACTTAAAAGGCAAGAACAAGATGCTAATGATGCAGCTGAAGCTCTCAGGAAGGAGTTTGCCCAAGAAACTAAGGATTTGCTTCTTCAAGCAGGAGCTGCTAAAGCTAGCAGTACTAACATAGTAAATACTGCTAGCACACCAGTTAGTACTGCCAGTCCTTATGGTGGACTATCCTTCACTGATCTAACCAATACTAACCAAGATGATTTAGAAATACCTGCACTTGAGGAAATTTATGACAACCTACTGATGGTATTTTTACCAATTCCTCTTATGATGATGAGGGTGCAGTGGCTGACTTTACAAATTTAGAACCTGTTGTGAATGTCAGTCTTATTCCCACATCAAGGATTAACTCTATTCATCCTTCAACTCTAATTCTTGGAGATTCACAATCAGCAGTTCAAACAAGAAGCAAAGTGACCAAAAGTTCTGGAGCCCATGCTTTTGTAAGTTATATTCAAAAGCAAAGGAGAAATAATCATAAGGACTTCTAGCATTGTTTATTTGCTTGTTTCTTGCCTCAAAATGAACCCAAAGAAGTATCTCTGAAGCCACTTGAAGATGAAGGTTGGTTGATGCTAATGCAGAATACTGCTGCAAAAGATTCAGAAAGTTTGGATTCTTGTAGATTTGCCTTATGGGAAGAAGGCAATTGGAACAAAATAGGTTTACAGAAATAAGAAGGATGAGAGAGGAGTTGTGGTTAGAAATAAGGCAAGGTTAGTTGCTCAGGGACATAGGCAAGAGGAAGGGATAGATTATGATGAGGTTTTTGCTCCCGTGGCCCGGATTGAAGCCATTAGGATCTTTTTAGCCTTTTCCTCTTACATGGGATTCATAGTCTATCAGATGGATGTAAAAAGTGCCTTCCTGTATGGCAAAATTGATAAAGAGGTGTATGTGTCTTAACCTCCAGGTTTTATAGATCCTAAGTTATCTAAAAGGTCTACAAAAAGTAGTGAAAGCTATCTTTTGTGGATTTTACACCCAAGCTACCAGAGCCTTGGTATGTACTTTATACTACTAATGCTGAAGAATGGATACAGAAGAGGAACTATTGACAAGACTCTTTTCATTAAGAAGGACAAACATGATATCATATTAGTACAAGTTTATGTGGATGATATCATTTTTGGTTCTACAAAGAAATCTTGGTGTGATGAATTTGAGGCATTAATGAAGAGTAGATTTCCCCCCCCCCCCCCCCCCCCCCCCCCCCTGATGAGTTTATAGGATGAGCTCACCTTCTTCATGATTCAAGTCAAACAGAAAGAAGATGGTATCTTCATCAGTCAGGATAAAATACTGTTGCAGTAATCCTGAAGAAGGTTTGATTTTGTCAGGTTAAAGAGGCTGTACACCAATTAAGACCCAAAAGCCTTTGGTCAAGGATGAGGAAGCTAGTAATGTGGATGTACATCTTTATAATCCATGATTGGTTCTTTAATGTACTTGACTACTTCTAGGCCTGATATTATGTTTGCAGTCTATGCTTGTTCTAGGTTTCAGGTCACTCCAAAAACCTCCCATCTAAGTGTTGTTAAGAGAATCTTTAGGTATCTAAAAGGCAAACCCAAACTGGGCCTTTGGTATCCTAGAGTGTCCTCATTTGACCTGGAAGCCTATTCAGATAGTGACTATGCTGGAGCAAATCTTGACAGGAAATCCACAACAAGAGGTTTTCAATTTCTTGGCAGGAGACTTATTTCTTGGCAATGCAAAAAGTAGACAATTGTGGCTACTTCTACTACAGAGGCAGAATATGTTGCTGCTGCAAATTGCTGTGGGCAAGTTCTATGTATTCAAAATCAAATGTTAGACTATGGGTTCAATTTCATGAACACAAAGATCTACATTGATAATGAAAGTACAATACGCATTGTAAAGAATCTAGTATATCACTTCAAAACAAAGCATATTGCCATTAGGCACCACTTCATAAGGGATGCTTATGAGAAGAAACTTATCCAGGTGCTAAAAATACACACTGATGACAATGTAGCTGATCTTCTAACCAAGGCATTTGATGTGAGCTGTTCGTTCTTGGTATGTTACAATTATGTGGATGATTAATCCATAGCTGGCGTTAGTTAAGGGTAGGCACATATGATTTGTTGTATAGTTTTTTTTTTTTTTTTCTTCATATTTGAAGTGTTTAGTAGTAGCAGAAGCATTTTTCAGCATCAGTGGCAATTTCAAGAAGTTAATTTGGGTTTTAAAGAATCATTGGAAGCGAATAAACGACGGTATTGAAGCATTGCTCGTTGCCAACTTGTTTCATTCTTGCTTTGGACAATAGTAGTACCGATAGAGCAATAGTTAAAATGTTGGGCCAAGATAGTACGCTATAGAGGAGTTGAAGAAAATAGCCAAGGGTATATGTTGTTAAATTGAACGGTTTCTTTATTTTAGGTTTCCTAAAACCTATTATAAAACATCTCAATTGCACAGTTCACTCATGTAATCTCTCTTAAATACTTTCTTTCATTCAAGCCCTAATCTCTCACTCACCGACGATCTCCAATCATGGCTGTTCTTAAATCGTGCCCTAAACATAACATGGTCGCAAATTTGGAAAAGACTGCTGGGAATGCAGAGTTTCATGAGGTTATTGACTTTCTTGCATGAAGCTCCATTCAGAATGCTCTCACTGTAAGTCCAGTAGTCTCTACTACATTTGTTGAACAGTTTTGGATGTCTGCTAAATCCAAAATAATCAACAATGTTAGGTATATTACTGCCAAAGTAGCTGGCAAGCCTGTGTCTATCTCTGAAGCATCAATAAGAAGTGATCTTCTTTTTGATGATGCCGATGGGATAGATTCTCTACCAAATCAGGCTATATTTGATGCTATACAGCTCATGGGTTATGAGGGGGATTTAACTGTTCTAACATTTAACAAAGCTTTGTTTTCACCCCAATGGAGATTTCTTTTTCATACAATGAATCATTGTATTAGTTCAAAAAGCACCTCTTGGGATCAAATTCCCACTAACATTGCCACTGCTGTAATTTGCTTAACATCTAATCAGAAATATAATTTTTCTAAATTAATTTTTGATGGTATGCTTAGACACTTAGATGCAAAGAAAAAGTTTGTTATGTATCCAAGGTTCATTTCAATCTTTTTAGATAAACAGCTAATGAATGTACCAGTACCTTTAGACCATTTTCCTGTAAATGCTTTGACAAGTAAAGTTTTCTCCTTTATGGTTAAAAAGGGTAAACATTTTTCAGGGAAAGTCACACCTTTATTTGCTTCTATGTTGGTACAACCAACTGAGGATGAGGGTGCCACTTCAGAATGACCATCTGAACCACAACCTACACCCTCTCCTCCTCACCCAAGTAAAACCAATGTTGAGCCTCAGTCTGACCCATCCCCTAGACCTTCACCTACTACTCATATTCCTTATTCCATTCCAAAGAGTTCTGGTGGGAATCATGGAGGTCATTCATCTAGTGATAAATCTCTTTCAGGGAATGAGGGTGACATGACACTCTAAAGTGTCTATGATCTTTGTATCTCTTTGTGTACACAGGTTACAGATCAAGCCAAGGAAATAAAACACTTGAAGGCACAGATCAAGAAGCTTAAGAAGAAAGCCAAACCTGTTATCACACACCACAAAGCTTGGATGAAGAGTGTCTCCTTGAAGCAAAGATTGGCATGAAAGAAGTCCTTGAAGAAACAGTGGATGCAAAAGGAGTCTGTATCCAAACAGGGGAGGAAACCTGTCAAAGCTGAACCTTCAGTCCATAAAGATCCATTATTTGATGAGCTTGTTGATGACACGTTAGATTATATGGATACTGGGAATGCACAAGATATGGGGAGGTCAAGATTTATGGTGCATGAAGAAAAAGAAAGGGAAGAAAAGGAAGTTAGTACTGAAGATGTAGTTAGTACTGACAAGGAAAAAGTTTGTACTGCCAGATCAAAAGTTAGTACTGACAGATCAAAAGTTAGTACTGACAGATCAAGAGTTAGTATTGACAAGGAAGAAGTTAGTACTGACAGACCAGATGAAGGTACTGATGATCAAACTGAAGGAACAAGTGCTACTCCAATAACTCAAACACCTACTCTTACAACTTTTAGAGATGATGAAACTGTTGCTCAAGTTCTTCTCAACATGAGTCAAGCCAAAGCAGTTTCAAGAGAAAAAGAGAAAGGAGTTGAACTTAAGGATGTTGAGGAGACTGAGAGACCTAGGCCTACTTTAACCAGATCATTATTGACATTAAAGCCTCTTCCAAAGATTAATCCAAAAGATAAAGGGAAAAAGAAAATTGAAGAGGAAGATAAGTCTGATACTAAATCTGAAGGTATTCCTAAAGCTAAAAAGAAGTTTAAACAACTTGCTAGGGATGAAAAGATGGCTCGAAAGGTACAAGAAGATTGGGAAGCAGAAGAAGAAGTTAAAAAGCTAGCTGAAGAAGAAGAAGCTATAAAGACTGCCCTTTTAAATGAGTATGATTTTATCCAAGAAAGAATTGAAGCTGATAGACTTCTAGCTCTAAGACAACAAGATGAAGAGAGAGAGAGAGAGCAGTTTACTATGGAAGAGAGAGCAAAGTTCCTTCATGATACAATTGCAGCTCAAAGAAGGTTTCTTGCAGAACAAAGAGCTATTGAAATCAGAAATAAACCTCCTACAAGAACTCAGTTAAGGAATCAAATGATGACTTATTTGAAACATGTTGGAAACAAGAAATACTCAAACCTGAAGAACAAAACTTTTGAAGACATACAAGCTATATATGAGAAAGTGAAAAGGTTTGATGAAAGTTTCAATGCTGTTGGTTCCACTGAGGATGAAAGAAGGATTAAGGAGATGAATGAAGGAGTAAAAGACCCTAATCAGAAAAGTTTAAAGAAGAGGGTTGATAAAGAAACTTCAAAGAAAGAAGACACAGCAACGGTACCTTCTAAAGTAGATATGACAGAGCAGGGTACAAAGAAAAGGAAGGGTGGTTATATAAAGGTGCTTGCTAGGAAAAGGAAAAGACCACAATCAGATATTGATAGTGATGATGAGCACATAAAGTGTCTGAATATTGTTACATTTGAAGGTACCATGGATAGTGAAATAATGGAGAGAAAATATATCATTGCTAGGTTGAACAAGGTATCATCACCAGATGGAGACTATCTTGTTATCTAGAGAGCAAATGGGAACTTCAGAGCATTTAACTGTCTATTGGAGGTACTACATATATTTGATAGACAAGATTTATTTCACTTGTATAACTTGGTGATGGAGCAGTACTCATAAATTACACTAGAAGGAATTGAGTTGATTCTTTGGGGAGATTTGAAGATAATGATGGAATCCTCACAAGAAAAAAATGATGAAAGTGATTTTTAGGATGATCAACAAGAATGGGAGATTGTTACTTGGAGATTGTATGAAGCTTGTGGAGTTTACATACTAGAACTTAAAGATGGGACAATCATCTATATGTTAGTTGAAAGAAGATATCCTCTTTCCAAGGATTTATTGCAAAGGATGCTTAATCTTGGATAGGAAGTTGAAAGAGAAAGTACTGCTGCACTTGATTTGATCAGATTTATTAAGCAACAAATTGGTGAAGAGTGATGCTGTAAATGGAGATGAGAAGGGTTTGAGTGTTGGCTAACCACCACACAACAAATGGTCATCAGTTCACTATGCTTAATAGGCATAAGAACTAGCTAGTCCATAAGAAAACGGCTTGTGGTAAAGACTTCTTAAATCCGTTTATGGTTGATAATTTACCAAAAATTGTAGGGTTTTCAACTAACCTTGCTTCATGGTGAAGAGTTGGCTAATCTAAGATCAAACAGTTCTTGGTAAAGACTACTCAAATCTGTTGATAGCTGATAGTTTGCTAAAAATTATATGGTTTATGTAACACCCTCAAATCTGAGCATGCAGCGGAATGTTTGAATATCCGAGGGCGTTACATTTATGGATCAATAGCACAAGATTCTGAGAACGACTACTAAATGTGTCGTTTGAAAAATGAAGATACATTGGATTAACAAAATACTTGTTTGTTACATAAGCCCATGGCTTCAAATTTGTTCAACAATATAAATAAAGATTCTGGTTTATAACAATTTTCCCAAAATGTAATAAGACCCCAAATCTTAAGTGTTGACTCTTCAATTATTGACTTCAAATGTATCATCGCACCTCGTACCTTATTGACCTAAAAAACATGCTTAAAATGTCAACATAATGTTGGTGAATTCATAGGTTTATGTAAATCAATAGTAGGACCGC